>KN485936.1:31115-45900 GCA_000787095.1 Periophthalmodon schlosseri
AAGAGTGTGTAACTCAAAGGGACTGAGCCGAGAGGTACTTATAATGGCAGAAGTATCTGTAGAGCGGTGAGGTACTTGTATAATGGCAGAAGTATCTGTAGAGCGGTGAGGTACTTGTATAATGGCAGAAGTATCTGTAGAGCGGTGAGGTACTTGTATAATGGCAGAAGTATCTGTAGAGCGGTGAGGTACTTGTATAATGGCAGAAGTATCTGTAGAGCGGTGAGGTACTTGTATAATGGCAGAAGTATTTGTAGAGCGGTGAGGTACTTGGAAAACATCAGAGAAATATTTAACAAGAGAGTTAAGAGATGAATAAAGTGAAAAATAAAATAAAAAACATGAGGTAATGATCACAATGCTGAAGTACTCACCCTGTGCACCGGGGGGAGACACTGCAGCAGCTGCACCGGGTCTGGGGTCACACTGGGGTCAGAGGTCATAACCTCTTTCACTGCTTCATACAGAGACGGTGTTATGAGCGGAGATGGCAGCTCGCGTAGGTAATCCTTCAGCACACCTGAAAATACACATGTACATACAGCGTGTACTACAGTCAGGTAATCCTTCAGTACTCTTGTAGAATGCATGTATAAGTATATTCTACTAGAATATACTACTATGCACTACATTTATACTACAGGTAATCCTTCAGTACTCCTGTAGAATACAAGTGTAAGTATATACTACTACTATGTACTACTATGTACTACATTTATACTACAGGTGAATATTCAGTACTCCTGAAAATACACAACTGTGTACTACTATGTACTACATTTATACTACAGGTGAATATTCAGTACTCCTGAAAATACACAACTGTGTACTACTATGTACTACATTTATACTACAGGTGAATATTCAGTACTCCTGAAAATACACAACTGTGTACTACTATGTACTACATTTATACTACAGTTTGAAATCCATTACCTTAGATTCAGAACACATGAAGTATACAAGTATATTTAAATACTACTGTGTACTACTGCTAAAGTATAAGGCATATGGCCTTCCTCAGAGCGTGTACAGTCTTTTCTGCTGGGTTGGCTTATATTGTTACCAGGTGGAATAAAACCCCATAAGAAGTGGGCCAGTTCTTGTAGCAATTGTTAAAAAAAAACAAAACCCATTACATTCGCCCAAGAAACATTTGAAGCTGAAATTGTTTAGTTCATTTGTAATGTTCAATATTGAAATCCATTTCCATCCATTTCTTCTCAAATGTTATCCCCTCTAACGGGCAGTATACGACTTTCAATCCCATAAAATTTCAAAGAGGATGTGATCAGTGATCATTGAAATAATAGAAGTCACATAAAGGCTCGTCAGGAGCGACTTGAGCAACAGCAACAGATGTCGTCCATGTTGTCCCAAGATGGCTGCCACATCAGACACACGCAAAGACACTTTACTTTCTCATTTTGGTCATTTTATTATTATAAACACTGAAGAAGGAAAATGGATCATCCTCTCATCAGTAGAGTTCAGTTACACTAATTTACTGCTCCAAATGTGTTACTTACAAATGTGTTACAAATGTGTTATTTATTTACATTTATGGGCTGCCCATAAATGTAAATCTGTTAAAACCCAGTTAAGACACAAAATAAATGTTTATATTGGTAATAAAGATATTTAAAATAATAAAATACAAGTAGCAGGAAACTACTGTTACCACTGACTCCAGTCCTCGCCATAAATTATTTGTTGTTTGTTTTGACAGCAAACTCACTGTTAAGTGTAGTACACATTAGCGGCCACTTGGGAGCGCTCTACAGCTGCTCTATGCATTTAATATAGTGAAACTTGTTGATATAAAAATCCAAATCAACTCTATTTTATAAAAGATTTATATATTTTCTGTATAGATAGTGTCAAATCTAAAATCGTAAAATCTACGTAAAAGTGAAACATGACTTTTGTGGAGCTCTAAATGATTGTTATGGGAGAACGCTCAGTGTCCAGTCCCAACATGGCGGCTGCTCTGTTGGAACACGCTCCACAGGCTCAGAACACTGGAACAGCTTCTATGATTTCTATGAACCATAATTTACTTCTTTCAGTGTCTGGCAATCACATGTTTCCTGTCCTCTGTTTTATGTTCAGAAATTCTTGGGTCTCACCCATTACAGCCTGTCGATCGGGACACTCCTGGAGGTTTGGGTTAGGGGTGAGTGGGTGCTTCAGGTTAGGGCTTAGGGGTCAGAGGTCAGGGGTCATGGCTCTTACCCGTTACAGCGTGCAGATCGGGACACTCCTGGAGCTCCACTGAAGAACTGTCCGACTCAAAACTGTCTCTGAGCTGCTTCTTCAGAGATGACGATCCACAGAGTCTATAGACCCCCTGCACCTGAAACAAGACCAGGACTAAACCAGGACTGAACCATGTCTAAACCAGGACTACACCAGGACTACACCAGGACTAAACCAGGACTAAACCAGGACTAAACCAGGACTAAACCAGGACTAAACCAGGACTGAACCAGGAAACCAGGACTAAACCAGGATTAAGACCAGGACTAACTGAAGACTAAACCAGGACTGAACCAAGTCTAAACCAGGACTAAACGAGATCTAAACCAGGTCTAAACCTGGTCTCACCTTGAGTCCTCGGCGGTTGATCTCAGACACAGTTTTCTGGATGATCAGAGGGACTGCTTTTTCTGAGGACTCTCTTTGGACCAGGTCTGTAAGCTCCGCTCCAAACACCTGAGCTCCACCCACTGAGAGGGAAGCTCCGCCCCTGGTCTCCTCACCTGCCTGAGAAGGGGGGGTGGGGGGTGGGCAAGGTGAGAGAGGGAGGAGAGGGAAAAACAAGAGATGAGAGAGATGTCATCAACATTCCCTGGGGGTGTTATGCTAACTATAGGCACTGCGCTGTCTGAGACCTGTTAGACTTGAATCTGAGCTTTATTTTAAAACAATCTGACCATAAAGAAGGGACTTAGCTGGAACTACAACAGGTGAGTTGATTTGTGCTGTTAAACAAGTCTCTCTCAAATAACATTACAGTCACAAGCTAGCTAGCATTAGCCAACAGTTTTTCAGTTAGTCACTCTCACCTTTTTGTTGAAAATCAAACACCTAAACAGGACCATGAACGCTTGGATTGATCACAGGCTCCTGAAAATGTGCTGGTTAAATCTATTTAGTATTTTTTGACTGTTTTTGCTAATATGTACATTGTGTCACCATGGTAGCTGCTGAATATTAGATATAGATATAGATATGCATGTAGAACATCCCCAGCGTCATGTCATTGCAAAGTATCATCATATCATATTGTTGGTTTTCAGATTGTAGAATGTGATGACATCATACTCCCAGAAGGGGGAACGAGTCAGTTCTATTGATCACATTGTACTTAACCATGAAATATCCAAAAGGTAAATCCACAAATGTTGAACCTGATCATCTCTATTAGTGACAATTACAACACAAACCTGCATTTGAACAATATTCATTTTAGCTGCCTGCATTTATCTGCATTAAATATGATTGGACTGTAGAATGTTGTAATGTCATCTGAATCACAGACATTTACACGCTGTTACCTGAAGAGACAGTCTGAGGAGCAGGGTCCCTCTGGGCTCCAGGGCCAGAGCCAGGTCCTGAGTCTGAGAACCTGAAAGAGAACAGGACTGTGAGGGAGAGCAGAGAACCTGAAAGAGAACGGGACTGTGAGGGAGAGCAAAAAACCTGAAAGAGAACAGGACTTTGAGGGAGAGCAGAGGACATGGAAAAGAGCAGGACTGTGAGGGAGAGCAGAAAACCTGAAAGAGAACAGGACTGTGAGGGAGAGCAGAGGACCTGAAAGAGAACAGGACTGTGAGGGAGCTCAAAGGACCTGAAAGAAACCTCTGAACAGAGAGCGGATTCAGAGGAGAGGAAAGAGAGAGAGTCAGAGAGAGGAAAGAAGGTCAGAGAGGAGAGAGAGAGGAAAGACAGGGGTGTCTGTACCTCTGAGTGTGAACACTGAGAGAGAGAGAGGGGGGAAGAGAGGACAGAGAGTGGAGGAATAATGATGTGAGTCTCTGTATTTGTATGTGTGTGCCATAGCCTGTATATAGAAGTGGACTGAGGGAGTGTGACGTCACCCACAGCGAGCGGATTCGAGGAGAGGAAAGAGAGAGAGTCAGAGAGAGGAAAGAAGGTCAGAGAGGAGAGAGAGAGGAAAGACAGGGGTGTCTGTACCTCTGAGTGTGAACACTGAGAGAGAGAGAGGGGGGAAGAGAGGACAGAGAGTGGAGGAATAATGATGTGAGTCTCTGTATTTGTATGTGTGTGCCATAGCCTGTATATAGAAGTGGACTGAGGGAGTGTGACGTCACCCACAGCTTTCGGCTCCAAATGAAACTCATCTGGGGCAGTGGTGATAGCGGCTAATCTGGAGCCCAGTTCCATATTTGCAATTCTGACCAGGAGTATCATAGCAGCCAAAGGCCCAATAAGGAGAGAGACTGTTGAAGATAACATCCCTTCCCGCCAGGGGGCGGTCTAACGCTAGTGGGAGCCACCTCGGGGAAAGAAGGCACCTGAATGTTTGTATTTTGATTTAGGGACAAAATAGTGAAATAAAAAAACCCAGGATCATGTAGAGCAGGTTAAAACCAACATTTTAAGGTCAGAATGACCTGACAGAGGCCACAGTTTTTCAATAGAAAGTTAATTAGATCCAGAGTTGATGAACCCATGCTTAGTTCCTGTTTGGAAAGCGGTGGCTAGCGGGATAACTATGTGTGTGTGTGTGTGTGGGGGGGGTATGTACCTCTGGGTGTGAACACTGATACTAAAGAGGCTCCGCCTGCTGCACACACTCTGGTCCTGGAGATGGTCTTCACCTGTGGGTCTGGATTCACTGAGGACACAGGGTTTAGACCAGGATTAGGACCAGGTTCAGAGGGACATGAGGGTTTTCTGGGATCTGAGGGTGAAAGTTCTTTTACATGAAATGTATTCATAAGGAAAATAAAATGTTCTGCAAACATTTTATATTGAAAGATACTAATCAACATTATGTTCTTTAAATCTGAAACCATTCCAAGTACCCCCTGGTAACTGCTCCAGTACCCCAAGGGTAGGATCAAATTGGGAAACACTGTATTAAAGAGTCACTTACTGAGAGTAAATAATGGAGAAGGCAAAATAACTAAGCTGAAGTAGGAGAGGAGGAAATGCTAACTGCTGGCTAGTAAACAATGCATGGCTATGGCTACAAATACTAGTACTTATTTGGTGGAAATGCTACATGGGAGTGTTCTACATGTATGTCTATGGCAGAATGTTCAGCAGTTGTGGTGGGGGATGGTGACACAATGCACTCATTAGCAAAGGGTTAAAAAAGTTTTAAAATAGTCTGAAACTCAAGAAAAAATACAAAATGGAAACAGCACATTTTCAGGAGCCTGTGATCAATACGAGCCTTCAACAAAACGGTGAGACTGAGTAACTAAAAAACTGTTGGCTAATGCTAGCTAGCTTGTGACTGTAATGTTATTTGAGAGGGACTTGTTTAACAGCAGAAGTCAGCTCACTTGTTGTAGTTCAGCAAAATCAGTTCTTTATGGTCAAATTGTGTTAAAATAAAGGTCAGATTAAGTCTAACAGAGCTTCAGACACAAGTCACTCCAGTTAGCATCACACCCCTAGGCCATGTGGATGATATCAGCTCTCACCTGTCTCACACACTATAATAGTTTATTGTCTGACCTTGGGTCAGGAGCAGGACGTGGAGCTTTTGCGCGCGCTCCAGCTGCAGGTGGAAGGCGTGGTCGAGCCGAAGGGCGGGGCCTGTCATCGTCATGGCAGCGGTGCGGGCCCTGATGACATCATCCACCTGTATCACCACAGAAACGCACCTGGACATACCCGACCTGCAGCACACACCGATGTGACAACCCCAAAGTGTGCTGCTCAAGAGCACCCCAGCACAGAGCCAGGACTGAACAAACTGCCTGCTTCAATCCTGGTTTAGTCCTGGTTCAGTCCTAATTTAGTCCTATTAAAGTCCTGGTTTAGTCCTGGTTTAGTCCATGTTTAGATCTGGTTCAGTCCTTGTTTAGTTCTTGTTTAGTCCTGGTTTAGTCCTGTTAGGTCTCACCTGTGTGTGTGCAGGTCCAGTCTCTGCAGGTGCACTGTGAGCACACCTGTCAGACTGTGGGCGGGGCTGTGGACACTTGGCTCCTCCCCTTGCTGTGGTGACATCTGCTGCCGTGGCAACTGTTCCTCATCGTCACTATGGCAACCTGAAGACAACAGAAAGTTCCTCATATTCTGACCAATCATGTTTAAACAAATGTTTAAACAAATGTTTATACATGATTGGTGTTATTGTGTTAAACCGTCGAGTTGCTGCTCTGTGATTGCCTGATTTGTCCCTTTTTACTGTAATGTGCAAAACTGTTTTAAGCACGTTTATCCCATGTTCTGTGACTGTAGTCACATGTGTATCTCAACTTAAATATATTCATATCAAAGTTTGACTCTTTCACAGATTTTAGAAACAAAAATGATGGTATTTGAACAGAATCCTGTAAGTTCTTTACTCAGCTCTGCTCTGTTTTCTAACCTTTATTAATGGTTTAAATACATAATTTTATTTATTATTTATTTATTTAAGTATTTATCAGCAAAACACAATATTCAAGAGTCAATTTAATCCAACCAATCTCAAAATACGGTTACTATAGCAACTTCAGCGCCAAAGTATCTGGGCATGCTCAGTGTGAAAAACATGACAAATCGAGCAATGACACTCACCTTTGCGCCCGCTGTGCTGACGTCTGATTGGACGCTTCCTGGAGGGGGAGGAGCTGTCCTGAGGCAGCGTGTCCTGAAGAGTGGGGGGCGTGTCCTGGCTGCTGTTGCCGTGGCGATCACGGCGAGACTTCAAACTGAGTTTACGTCGCAGTTTCAGCGCCGGAGAGCGGAGTCTGTCAATCACGCGCTCGGACACACCCCCTGGGGAGATAATGATAATAACATTACGAGCGTTGCACTCGTCTTTGACCTCTTCGGTCACACCCATGCCTACTGGTCAGTTTTGGAGTCATGTTTTTGGAGTGAACAATCGGCTCTATGCCATCCTGGTGCTCGGGCCTAATAATAACATTATTAAAGATATCAAGGTTACAACAGGACAGTGTGAGGCTTTAAACCAGATGCCCTCCCTCACCTGAGTGCTCCGGCGTCACTTTGGCTTCTGTTTTGTCCTCCGTGTACTCAGTCTGCTCCTCTGTCCCCGCCCCACTGTTCTTTAACCCCGCCCCTCTGCTCTCTAGCCCATCTTCCTCCTCTGGGATTGGGTTGTACCAGATTAGCCCCTCCCCCCGCTGCACAGGGGGTGGGGCGTGGGTGTGGTCAGACAGGACCCAGGCTCTGCTGCTACTCTCCAGACTCTGCAGGTACGCCCTGCGCCGCGGCGACCGGAGGACCGGACCAAGACCAGGACTTAGACCAGAACTGGGACCAAGAACAGGATCCGGACTGAGCCCAGAACTCAGACTAGAGCAGGACTTAGGGACGCAGAGAGAGGGAGAGTCTAGAGTCCGATTCAGACCAGGACCAGCATCATGTCCAGGTACATTGTGGGAGCTGGCTGGAGATGATGTGCTCTGATTGGTGCAGGGCGGTCTCAAGTGGAGGTGGGGGGGTGAGGTGGGTGGAGCTGCAGGAGGAACGTCTGTAAAACAAATAAACAAAAAAAGTAAAGTTAGATCCATCTTTCAAACCAGTCTGTCCCGGTTAAAGCCACATTCCAGAGTTTTATGGAGAAAATGTCTAAAACTAGATTCTTCTGATTGGTTCCTCTGCCTGTCAATCATCTGATTGAGCAGCAGATGAGGTGAACAGGAGGGTGGGACCGTGAGAGTCTGAGGATTTGACCATTTTGGTGTAAATGTTTAAAAGTTTGTGGTAAACTATTGTGAAGTGTTTTTGGAAAGCGCTATATAAAAACAATGTATTATTTTGATTTTGATCTTGATTTTTATTATTAAACACAGACTTTATGTGAACTCTAAACATAAGTCTTTTACTCCTCCAGCTGTTTGTCTTTAAGTCTAAAGTCTCTCGGATAATGGGGGGGTCTTAGCTGTTTTAGTCTTGATCTTTTTATCAGACCTGAGTCCAGTCCTGAGTCCAGTCCTGAGTCCAGTCCTGAGTCCAGTCCTGAGTCCAGTCCTGAGTCCAGTCCTGAGACCTTATCCAGACCTTGTCTTTGTCCCTGGTCTCAGTCTAATCCTCTACAGATAAACTCTCACATATTTCTACAATAAACACAGACCATCAACGTGCACTCTCCTCACGTGCACTCTCCTCACGTGCACACTCCTCACGTGCACACTCCTCCTGTACACCATTCATGAGACCACACCAGGACTGAACAAGGACTAAACCAGGACTGAACCTGGACTAAACCTGGACTAAACCAGGACCTGGACTGGACTAAACCTGGACTAAACCAGGATTGAATCAGGACTGAACCAGGACTAAACCAGAGCTGAACCAGGACTAAAAAGGACTGAACAAGGATTAAACCAGGACTGAACCAGGGCTGCTGCTGTAGAGGGGGTGAGGGGTAAGGTTGGTCCAGAGGGAGACACAGAACAGAGACACTACTGAGAAATGTGCACACTCAAACGTGCACGCTCTCTCTCATACACACACACACACACACACAAACAGGCACGCACACACAGGGAGGAGGTGGGGTGACGGCAACACTGGCACCATTCATTAAACACAAACTCACTCATTCACTCATACCAAACTAGGACTAAACCAGGACTAAACCATGCAGGACTAAAGTAGGACTGAACCAGGACTGAACCAGGACTTAAGTAGGTCATTGCCATTGGGGATTTTGGAGTAAATTGTGTAATAGTGTATTTCCTGTCATTACTGCATAAGGAGTGTGCACGTGAGGAGTGTGCACATGAGGAGTGTGCACATGAGGAGTGTGCATGTTTCCTGTGTGTCTTATCTCTCTGTGTATGATCCACTGTCACCATAATGTCACTTGTGGTCTCTGGGTTTGAATCCAGAGATTGGGTGGTTGCGGTTGAGTCCTGGTTTAGTCCTGGTTCAGTGGTGGTTCAGTCCTGGTTTAGTCCTGGTTCAGTCCTGGTTTAGTCCTGGTTCAGTCCTGGTTTAGTCCTGGTTCAGTCCTGGTTTAGTCCTGGTTCAGTCCTGGTTCAGTCCTGGTTTCGTCCTGGTTCTGTCCTAGTTTAGACCTGGTTTATTCCTGGTTCAGTCCTGGTTCAGTCCTGGTTTAGTCCTGGTTTAGTCCTGGTTCAGTCCTGGTCTTACCTCGGGGTTTTGGTCCAGATTTGGTCCTGAATCTTGACAGGGTTCTCTTCAGCAGCGGTTCTGCCATAACTCCATGAGAACGACACGCAAACTCAACTCCACAAACTGTAAAAAATACTTCAAAAATCTGAATAAAACTTCACTAAACTCAAATTCAAAATACAAAATATGACCTTGGACCTCCTCAGACCTCCTTAAACCCTGGTCTCTCAGTCTGTCTGTGTCTCTGGTCTCTGTGTCTCTGAGTCTGTGAGAGTCTCTGAACAGGAAACAAATTCTTCACATTCTTCACTCCCTCCTCTGAGCAAAGCACTCTGGGAAATGTAGGCAGCTCAGACCACACAGACTGGAACCGTTTAAGGCACTGGCTCTCACCAACATCTCACACCAAGTACCACCAAAGGGAAGATTTGGCTTTCCGCCAGATCTAAACCAGGACTATAACAGGACTATTCCAGGTCTAATCTAGATCTTAACCAGATCTAAACCAGGTCTATAACAGGACTATTCCAGGTCTAATCTAGATCTTAACCAGATCTAAACCAGGTCTATAACAGGACTATTCCAGGTCTAATGTAGGGCTAAACAGATCTAAAGCAGGTCTATACCAGGACGATTCCAGGTCTAATCTAGGACCAAACAAGGTCTATAACAAGACTATTCCAGGTCTAGTCTAGGGCTAAACCAGGTCTAAACTAGGTCTATAACAGGACGATTCCGGGTCTAATCTGGAGCTAAACCAGGTCTATAACAGGACCACTCCAGGTCTAATCTAGGGTTAAACTACGTCTAAACCACGTCTATAATAGGACTACTCCAGGTCTAATCTAGGGCTAAACCAGGTCTAAACCAGGTCTATACCAGGACTATTCCAGGTCTAATCTAGGGCTAAACCATGTCTATAATAGGACTATTCCAGGTCTAACCTAGAGCTAAACCCACAAACTGAAGAGCTCCAAGTCCCACTTCAAGGAGCTGGAACACAGTTTGAGAAACACTGGTTTAAGGGAATGAGCAATGTGTGGCAGAGTGGTTAGCCCTCCTGCCCCACAGCTGGAGGGTCTGAGCTTAAGTTTCTGGGTTTATTTCTGTGCAGAGTTTGCATGTTCTGCCTGTGCTGTGGCTACCCTCCTCAGAACATATTCTGTGTTCTTTAGGTTCTCCTCTAGACCAGGACTCATATGGAACAGATGGTGTTGTGTTTCAGATGACATCACAATCATCATGTATCATGTGGGGGTGTTCTTCCCGTATGTCTATGGCAGAATGATCATCAGTTACCATGCAGACACAATGCACACATTAGCAAACACTTATCTTTTAAAATAAACTGAAAAAAAGGATTTAAATAGCACATGGTCCTGTTCAGGAGTTTGATTTTCAACAAAAAGGTGAGAGTGACTAATTGTTGGCTAATGCTAACTAGCTTGTGACTGTAATGTTATCTGAGAGGGACTTGTTTAACAGCACAAATCAGCTCACCTGTAGTAGTTCAGCTAAATCAGTTCTTCAGATTGTGTTAAAATAAAACTCAAAAAATAAAAACTCAGATTAAAGTCTAATTTGAGTAATAGAGCTTCAGACAGAGCAGTGCCTCCAGTTAGCATCACACCTCCAGGGAATTTTGATGACATCAACTGCAAAGTATCAATAGTTTGTTTAAAAGCTTGCAAACAAAAACATTCTAAATTCCAGAATGGAGGCAATTGGAGGCAAAAGTGAAATGTATCATTATGTGATTTCAATGGAGAAACCAGGATTAATCACAAAATATGAAAAACAAACGCAATTTGGCAAATGAAAACCTCTTGGGTCCATGTAAATGATCTGTTCATCACTGATAATGTATTATGTGCTTCATTTTGCCTCCACTTCCATCCATTCAGCATTTTAAAGGGTCTATAGTCCAGTCATGCTTAATACAGATGGACACAGCTAAAATGAACATTGTTCAAATGCATATTTGTGTTGTAATACAGTGAGTAGAAATAATCAGGTTCAACATTTGTGAATTTACATTTTGGATATTTCATGGTAAAGTACAATGTAAACAATAGGGAAATCTCTGGGGGGCGGGGACAAACCCAACACCATGGCAACGCAGCAGGCGGCCAATGAGGAGCTGCGATCTAAGCTGACGAAGATTCAAATCGATATTTAGAACTTCAACTAAGTACTAAATATTCTGTTATTACTACTGCAAATATTACTGCCATTCCTAATACTATTACTACTTCTAATACTACTACTGCCACTGCCAATACTGCTACTACTATATCAAGAAAAGAGCAAGGTACAGAATATACTGAGACTACTTATAGTACTCCTGCTTCTGCTACTGCAAAATACATATACTACTGCTACTATTACTACTACTGCAAATACATATACTACTACTGCTACTGCAAATACTACTACTGCTATATCAAGAAAAGAGTAAGGTACAGAATATACTGCAAATATTTATAATGCAAATACTACTACTACTACTGCAAATCATACCATCACTACTAAATATAATACAAATACCTCTATTACTACTACTGCAAATAATACTACTAGAACAGAAGCAAGGTACTGCCAGTAATACTAAACATACTACTTGAGCAAACTATAAAAAATACTACTACTGCAAACACCAGTTATCAATAAAGAAATCATCACATTATTGAATCTGAAAAACACAAATTCAGAAACTTACAGATTTAAATAAAAGATAAAAATAATAATAAATAATTCATTAATAATAATTTTCATGTATTTACTACAATTCCCATGTTTTTATTACATTTAGCTTATGACTAAATCCCTTTTGCTGTTGTTGGCTCATTTTCATCTGTGACAGGTAATACCTTTATTGTCCTCCAGAGGGCACCCTTTTAAAACCAGTGAGTGTAGTTCCACCAGACCTCCACCAGATGGCGCTGTGCTGCAGTGCCGCGCTGGGCCTGCGGAGGCGCCCTGCTGTGAGTCAGAGCACAGGTGCATTCTGGGAGACAGAGGAGGAGGCAGAAGGATGCTGCTGTCACTCTGCTGCCTCGTCTCCTTTCCTCCATCCTCGCCTCCTGTGCCCTAGCTCCTACCCCCTCCCTCCTACCCCTTCGTCTCCTACCCACTGGTCTCCTACTTCCTAGCTTCTGTCTCTTAGCTCCTCGTTACCTCATCTCCTAGCTCCTTGTTTCCTTTCCTCACTGCAGAGGAGCAGCTCAGAGGCTAACATACGAGCTAACTCTGAGCCCATTCATTTCAATGTGAGTCTGTGTGTATCTGTGTTAGTGCATATTTATTTATACTGCACTGAGGAGAACCTAAAGAACGTCTAAGGAACGTCTGAGGAACCCGGAGAACATGCAGGAGCCCAGGGTCCACCACACGCTGTGAGTACTGCCTCAACTTCAGCCAGATCCCAAATGCAGTAACTTTACTTTATTGTGCTGCCCTCAGAGTACTGCTCATGTGTACTGTGAGCCTATACTACAGTACTCCTCATGTGTACTCTATACTACAGTACTACTCATGTGTACTCTATACTACACTACTGCTCATAAGTACTCTATACTACTGTACTCCCCATGTGTACTCTATGCTACAGTACTGCTCATGTGTACTGTGAGGCTATAGTACAGGACTCCTCATGTATACTCTATATTACAGTACTACTCATGTGTACTTTATAGTACAGTACTGTTCATGTGTATTTTATACTACAGTACTACTCGTGTGTACTCTATACTACAGTACTCCTCATGTATACTATATATTACAGTACTACTCGTGTACTTTATAGTACAGTACTGTTCATGTGTACTTTATACTACAGTACTACTCATGTGTACTCTATACTACAGTACTACTCATGTGTACTCTATACTTTAGTACTACTCATGTGTACCTAACAGTACAGTAGTGCACATGTGTACTCTATACTACAGTATGTACTACTTATATCTGTTTTATCATTATTCACCAAACCTCATGCTCTATTTATATTTGGTTTAGTTCTGGTTTAGTCCTGGTTTAGACCTGGTTTAGACCTGGTTTAGTCCTGGTTTAGACCTGGTTTAGTCCTGGTTTAGACCTGGTTTAGACCTGGTTTAGTTCTGGTTCTCTTCTCTCTTGCAGAAAGTCGAGTCCCGTCTCAGGGGGCGGGGCTGTGTTTGATTGACAGCTGTAACATCAGGATCATGGCCAAAAAAGGCAATGGGGGGCGGGGAAAAACCGACACCATGGCGACACTGCAGGCGGCCAATGAGGAGCTGCGATCTAAGCTGACGGAGATTCAAATCGAGCTCCAGCAAGAAAAGAGCAAGGTACTAAATATACTATTACTACTACTGCAAATACTACTACTGCAAATACTACTGCCACTCCTAGTACTATTACTACTGCTAATACTACTACTGCAAATACTACTATTACTATATCAAGAAAAGAGCAAGGTACAGAATATACTAAGACTACTTATACTAGTACTGCTACTGCAAATACTACTACTGCAAATATTTATACTACTACTGCTACTGCAAAAACTACTACTGCTATATTAAGAAAAGAGCAAGGTACAGAATATACTGCAAATACTTATACTGCAAACACTACTACTACAACTGCAAATACAGTAATATTGGTTCAGATGTTTGAATCAAAGGGACCAGACCAAGTTTTCTTGGCCCTCGAGCGTTTTAGTCCACATTATCCTGGGAAGTACATTTTACTGCTAGTTTTAAATAGAGATAGTACTTTAAAACCTCACATAAAAGCTACTCTTTGAATGATTCACATATTGATCACTAGTCTATGGTCCTCCACGTGGTCTATGTTTCAATATGTGCTTCTCCATGAAACAGTTTGGACACCCCTAACTCTACACACGCAGAAACCTCTTGACCCTTAACTAAATGTTAGTTGAATGCTCGGTACCACAGGGATCAGTCCTGGGTTCACTTCTTTTTGTTTCAGATGAGAATGGTTTCTCAAATTGTAATATTCTTCATAAAGTCGTCTCATAAACTGCTAATCCCTGTTAATAGTGAAAAGGTGAAAGTAGACACAATTTAAGGTTTATTTCAGTAAAAGTTTTGAAAATCTACACCACAGACAAAAAACATCAGATCTATTGAAAGATTATAAACATGTTTTAAAGACGAAGCAGAATGAAATAATCAGGTGAGCAACATTAAAGTTTTATATCTGTGTCACAAATGCTCTGAACCCAGATATAAGAACCTCGAACCTCGGATTCAAGAGGAGCAGTGTGGTTTTCGTCCTGGTCGTGGAACACTGGACCAGCTCTACACTCTCCATTGGGTGCTCGAGGGTTCATGGGAGTTTGCTCAACCAGTCCACATGTGCTTTGTGGATCTGGAGAAGGCGTTCGACCGTATCCCTCGTGGTGTTCTTTGGGGGGTGCTCTAGGAGTATGGGGTCCGGGGCTCTTCGCTAGGGGCTGTCCGGTCCCTGTATGGTCGGA
>KN485937.1:0-26031 GCA_000787095.1 Periophthalmodon schlosseri
CTCTGTTAGACATAAAAATTAAAATCATCTTTCAATTATTATTCTTCCACCCATGTTCTATTATGATTATGATTATGATTATGATTATGATTAATACAATAGCCTTAAAATAAACCAGCTCCATTCAAACAGCCACATTTAACTGTTTTTGCTGAACTACAAAAATACACCATGTACCCAACACATTTGAAAAGAGTAGTGCAAATGTGGTATTTGACAAAGAGCAGACCAGCATACTGCATAAGCCTGGAGAAAACTGCAGCCCCTTTTGTGTCTTTGCTCTATTTGCCCAAATTTAATCCGATCGATGGCAGTGATGGCGTTGCTCTTTTCTGAAACACTGGGGTCTGTTTGATCCAATACGTCCACTCATAAGTCCTCCCACTGAGAGTCTGAAGCCCCTGCTGTGGGGCTATGGACACAGCCCAACTGTGGAATTTAAAGGAGAAATATTATGCTAAATCAACTTTTATGAGATTAGATTGATTAATTTGTCATTTTTATGTTACATAAAAAACAAATTGTGTTTCACACAGCCACTACAATTCAGTGCAACAGTAGATGTAGTAAAAATAATATAGAGTCCAATCACAGTGTGATTTAACAGCCTAACTGCTTTGGGCAGGAAGCTGTTGTGCATTAGTAGTAGTACTTCTGTAGACCATCTTTGGCCGTGGACATGCAAAGAATCAAAGCACTAATCCTTTTTCACCTACTTCCTTACAGTTATTCAAAAACTTCTGACTCCAGGTCATAGGCCTACATGTTGGATTCAAAAATGCCACATGGCCTTTTAATTGAATTGTATTCTACAACAAACAAAATGTAAAATAATGGTCTAGTTTTATTCTAAATACCTGGAAAAGCAAAGCATACTTTTCAAACACTCACATTTATGACTTACTATAAACTTCTGTTTTAATAACATTATTGCTACATAAATCTGTCAGTAAATCTTTATTATAGAAAGAAAGATGTGCTATGATTTAATGGACCCTAAGAAATCTTGTATACTGTACCTGTACTCTGCTGTTATCCCACTCTATGTGGGCCTCTGCCTCTGATGCAGATGTGTGTAAACCCAAAGCCCAACACGCAGCAGAGGCTCACAACCAGTTAAATAGCACAGTGCTGTTGGGACACTCTCACCTTGAGACTAGAGGGGGTCTTCAACTGTCTTTCCTTTGCCTTTCCTTATGCGGAGAGAAATTGTTATTGTTCCCCTAATGCTAACCCTTTTTAGTAGACTATACCATAATTATCCCTAATAAAGCATGAACAAAGACAGTATTGTTTATTAAAGAGGGGGTATATTACACTTCTATGGGGTATTAATTGTTAACATGTACCATATTTAGAGCACCATGTTACCTTTTACTGTTTTGAAAAGGCTAGATTCACTGAAAACATAAAATATGTAATCAGTTTCAGTTTTGTTTTTTGACGCTGAGTCCGCGCACCCCTTGCTCCTCGTTCCCCCAAGTCACTCCCCTTTCAGAGCGAATCACAACACAAACAGCATGCATCCTACTAATGAAACTATTGCACATCACATTAAGTTTGAGAAGTTGTATCCATTGCATTGTTTTATATCCTGCTTTTCTATATTTATGAAAAAATTGCTGTGCGAGAGCTATGGACAGGATTGTACTGCTAACTGCAAGGAGAGTTCATATAGTACACAGAGACTGCAAGATTACAAGATTACTTAAACATGAATGTGTGACATATAAAACCACTTCAGACATGTTTTTGATGAAGGAACATTATTACATGGTTAAAGACCCCAAAAAGCCGATTTTGCACAATACATATTGATTCAGGTTCAGTAGTGAAGAACTGTTATTAAGGTTGGCCGAATTCCTGAGTAATCATATTGAACTTTCACATCATTTAGACATGTGATAAGGATTCAGATACGTAACCATATTCTGCACAGGCCCATTCATTCAGTAAAGTGCTAATTAATGCATTAATCAAGTACTAAACCTGAATCATTCTTATTAAACTTTTTGTTCAAAATGATTTATGTCTTTGTTTGTACTCTATTAAGGCTAATTAAAGTGTAATTATTGTAAAGTGTAATAGAGAGTAGCACTAGCACAAAAGCAGCTTCTCTTGAGACTGCCTCAAGTTGACATCCCTGTGCCCGTCCGCCTACAGACTTTCTTAGAACAATCACAATTTTGATTTTATGAAGGTTCATGCATCTCTTTACATTGCCTTTTAGAAGATAACTACAGTCAGTGTCATTTGAGAGTTCACACTGCGCTGTGAACCCTATAGAAAAATGTTTGAGTGTTTGAGTACACAGCTGCATTAAACACAGAAGCACAGAATCGCAGAATCACAAATTCAAAGGAATTAAATCATAATTCTTTTGTTTTTCTTTTGTAATATTGGCCAAGCCCAAACATCATATGTCCAGTGTGTAACTTGACTTGTCTTGCTGAAATCCGTCTGAATGATGTCATGCTTATTCATTTTATTCCATTACAGATAACACTAAAAGTCACATATTTTCTGTGGTGCATTTGGTATGACTCACAATCCAATATTGATTCTTGTGGAGTGTGTTTCTAATCTATAAGCATATGACCACACTCCCACTCTTGTTTTCGTTGTTTGTTTAATTTCTTCAAAACTCTAATAAAAAACTAAATTCACTTACTGTTCCTGTCCTTCATCACACCAGCTAAGTACCAGAGCAGCTAATGTAGACTCTAGCTCCACATTTGCCATTTAAGTGTGATTACGTTTAAGTGCCCTCTGCTGCTATGGAGTCAGTGTGAATCCAAGAGACGGTTTGTCAGAGCTCAGATTGATTATGGCCATTTCAGTGTGCCTCTAAAATGTTTCCCCAGAGCACGATTACTCCCAGCAGGCCAGCCAAAGACAGCGCTAAATAAATACTACAAGTGTGGGGGCTTTCGTCAGCTTCTACACAAGCAAGTGGATGTAACACGGCAGACCAAACTGAGAGGAGGCTGCTGTCAGTTATGCTGCAGAGATGGTAACAAAGGCAGTTATGGTTATTGTTTGAAAGGAAATGTTTTTGTACTCCAGAAATACGTCTCAAACTTTTGGCAGTTTGAGTGTGTGACTCATACAAGCATGTGCTCCAATAAATCCATCATGTTGTGATCTGTGCTGCCAATCGCAACTTTTATTTATATATTTTTTCCTGATGTAATTCTATAAAATTGTATGGTCAAAGTAACTGAAACTATCAGGTCAGACAGCTTAAGGCTAAGGACTAGCCGCACAAGGACTGAAACAGGAAAAGGGGTTTTGGCTGTTTTGCTTCACAAAAATTGAATATGTTTCAAGGACAAGCAAAACTGGATACTTTAGTGCCACAAATGCAGTTTAATAATCTGGTAACAAACTTTTAGTCCACAAATGCAGTTTAATAATCTGGTAACAAACTTTTATACACACACCTGCACCTGTTTTTAGTGAACTTCATTTTTTTGTTCGTATTGTGTTTTGAACAGGGCGCCCATGAAAAAGAGAGTTTAAGTGGTCTCATTGTGTCTCCCTGTACAAATAAAGATAAAAAAGATGAAGAAAAGAAATAGGACAATTGGTTAGTTCTATTTGAGTAACCTCTCCTTCTATGAGACAATAATTATTATAGCATCAGTTTTGGCTCAGTTCACTTTTAATGACTGGATATGTTATGTTATATTCCATGGTGTTCATTGTGTGTTTGTCTGTGAGTCACCCTTGTTAAACACAGATTTCTGTTTTTTCAGTGACTCACCTTCACACATCATAAGGAGAGCTATTCGACATACGGTAGCCTATAGGAACACAATTACCACCTGAGCTCCACAGTGCAGGAAGTTTTGATCATTCTCGTATCATTCATTACATGTAGTGAACGTAGCACACACCAATAGAACATAAGGTAAAAGATGTGGTTTGTTGTTCTTCCACCTCCATGTGTTAAAGTGCAGCCCTGGCAGATGTTTTCATGATGTTCTTATCAATCGTTTAATTCCCTTTTGATTACCTGTTGCCATGGTGAATTCTTTGACCTTTTCACTTAATTTAGATGATTTCACAGTTGCATGCAAGAACATATGAAAACTTTGTATTCCGGGAAATAAATAGGATTCTTAAATGAAGCCCACTTTTAGTATTTTAGTACCAACACACTGCGGGGACTGAAGAGGGACAGACGCTTCCAACCTCCAATACCCAGGTACTGTACATGTTATTCTTATTTTTATGGGATGTTTCAATTGGGTGGACCACAATAACACAATTATAATACTACAGACACAACAGTAACATAGACATGAGCCTCTCTCATTTAGCTGATCCTCTGAGTGGTACCTGACCTCACACACAGAATTGTACTTTTGTACCAAGCATGTACATTTACTTTACTGGTCCTAGAGGGGCCCACACAGAACAGGTTCAGGTATCAAACCTGGGACCTGCTTACAGTGAGGGTAGAGTGCTAACCGCTACGGCAACCTTCTGCCACCCATACACACTATGAGAATAATGTAGTGTGTAAAGTGTCACTGCATGAACAGACAAAGAACAATGACGTGACATCACAGCAATATTATTCAAAAATATAACATGACTTTTGATGATTTCATCTATTTCTCCTTTGTAAAAGCCATTTTAAGAGTCTTCATGGTCATGCTCCTGGTGTAATGCATGAATTGATACAAAAATATAGTAACAAAGGTGCTTGGACAAGAGGTGGAATAAGTGGAAACTGCGTCAAAAACTGAGTCAAAAGGTGCCGGACAGCTCTGGGTCGTTCTCTGTGAAAGCTTCACACTTGCTTCTTTGCCGCTGGACCTGATGTCACAGTTGGACATAGGATTGTTTCCCACAACTGACAAACTAGCTTAAGGAAAATCAACAGTGTGAACACTAAACTGCCCTGGGATGTAGCGTGGTCTATTCTTTTTATGTGTGTATTCTTATCAATGCCTTTTACTAACTGTGGTGTGTTTTTAATAACACTTTTTAAAAAAAATCCTTACTAGGGAATGTGAATAAGCCTTAAGTACATACATCGGTTACCTATTTGGTGGCAATGTTTCTTATTTTTCTTATTTATTTATTTATTTCTAAAGGGACAGCGCATATCAATGAACATTTAAAATGTAAATACGTAAAGATTGCAGGTTGATGTCAGTTTACAGGACAGGGAAAAGAACAGCAACAATCACACAAAAGCAAATGTAACACACCAGAACACTCACTATACGTACAATTATGAGTTAGAAGTTAGAAGTTAAACCAGCAACCTCTCAATATTAAAATATAATTTTGTTAAACATGGTGACAAATTTGACCCTCCAACAACCACTGTTTTAAAGCTTTAGAAAATGCTGCCAGTGTTGAGCGCTCTCGTATATGAGCAGCAGTGTGTTCCATGTTTGACACGCTCCATAAGCAAAGTTGAGCTGTCCAAAAGCACTTTTCTTAAACGGCACAGAGTAGTCACCTCTAGAGCTTACTCTTCTTGTCCAGTTTGAGTTTCTTTTTACAGACTGCTTTAGAGGAGGTGGAGTGAGATTGTTAAAAACTTTACATATCAAAATTAATTGACATATTTGATTGTGTTGTCCCAATTAAAAAAATTGCATTTGTCAAGTATTCTGCAGGAATGATAATTGGTGGACTTTTTGTCTAGTACCTTGAATTCTTTTTTTTAAATAGTTTCAACTCATTTAAGAGTTTTGCTTGTCAGAGTCCAACTGGTAATGCAATAATTTAGGTGGGGTAAAATCATTGAATTTAAATACATAATTTGCTTTGTGGTTGTATTATTTTTTATATGATGAGTTCTATTCAATTTTACCCAATGTTCTTTTGACATGTTTGAACGACAGCTGTGGGTCCAATGTAACTCCCAGATACTTAAATTCTTCTTCATCTGGGTTTGTATCCATTCCAGATTTGTACTGTCCCTGTAAAATAAATACATAAAAACACAGTGCAACTAACCTGTACTAAACTGTAAATCTGCATCTGGAAGTAATTACAAATGTATTCCTATTATTCATTTGTGTCACCGAAATGAATACACCACATGATTATAAAAATGTGCTTCAAAAACAGATGAAATTGGGCCAACTGAGTACCACTGCAGTATACTTAACGTGCCAAAGAGATTTTTATAATTGCTGCTTTCATTCAGATTTCACTTTGGGAAATTGTAAAATTGTTAGGGTCAAAAGAAAATTACATTCGTTTAACAAAAATTGGTCAGAAATTAAATCTGACATTCAAATGCCATGCCATTCCATTCACTATTACTCTATTCACACTTTTCATGTTTTGTGGACTTTTTGGCAATAACTGTAGAGCAAGGGCAGAGCAATTATGACAACATTCACCACATGTTCTACTGACCTTAAACTGGCAAGCAATGAAAACAACTGTGACTCCTGTGCATCCATTTTGGTAACATTTGGGGATAATTAGTAGATGCATTGTTTCATTGTAAATTTCATCATTACTCAGATGGATCCTGAATTCACTTGTAATTAACATGGATGGACTTCCTACATGAATACCACATTAGTTAAGACAATTAAGTAACACAACAAGTTCATTTATGATCGTAATCAATTAATGATGTGAAACGAAGTAGACTGTGTACTATATTGACTGCTGTAGAATAAACGAGAGAGTTGAAGAGAAGAGGTATGAGGCTGGACTTCTAACAGAGGAGAGGTTCATTTACCATCAGTACAGGACCCAGCACTCAGAGACATGAACCCTCAAGACATTGTGATAGTGTTGTCCATTCCATCTACTCCAGTCCAGTCCAGCTATGCTTCTGTTGTACTATTTTGGTACTCAATATACATTTTCTTTGCAATAGTGAGGAGATTTTTGTCATTTCTTTGTATAAGATTTGAGCTGTAGAGGTTTAAACAAGTAACTTCTATGGCTAATTATAGCATTGCATTAACAAACTAGGACTATGTACAGTGCTTCAAATGTGTTCTCGTGACAGACCTCGTTCTGTGGTTCTATCATTCTCATGGACATGTCTCATTTCACTTCTGCAGTATCCATCGACACTCAAGGCAAATAGGGACGATGGCTTGATTTAGATGGAAATCACACACGCACATTTGATGCCTGTTTAATGACTAATCACATGCTAGCAAATGTGCGACTTTCACACATCACAGAGCGGTCATAGCTTCCACCAGTGAAGCAATCTGAAGGCATGTTTCTAACCAGCCTGAGACCAGAATAGCTGGGCATCTATGTGTTATAATAGTGTTTAATGGTCCTACATACACCCACTTTGAATTCACATCTACTTTTAGTACAAGCACAATTATCTATGAGGCGGCATTCTACTGTGTGACAGCTATAATCAAGCCTCCGTATGAGAGTCACCATAATCTGCTGTTTAACGACCTATGACAGTATTGTTTCTATGGCACACTGGGATACAAAATGTGTATTGTTGAAATGTTATGAAGTATTAAGTATGAATGGGATAGATCATTATTCTCCAGTCCATTGTTTATGCATCAAAAGCAGCATGGGAGTATATTAAAGGAACTATACGGGCTTTCTATTAAATATGAATGAATCTGCACGCATCAATATCTTAATGAGTATCTTCATGCTTTAGAGTCCATATCAGTTAGCCACAAAGTTAGCTGTTTCTCATTATTAGTACTATAATTTTTGCATATATTCAACCATCATCAGTTGTTTTCTGTTTGAAGGCTGGATACTGCTTTGAAATGAGTTGTTCATCATTATGTGTGTTCTTCTACAATTGGAAAACATATAAAAAATACTCAAACTCTACCAATGACAATCCAGTGCTCATAACACGTGTTTATTTGTCTAGACACTGTTAATCCAGGATCCTGTTATCTGCTGTGGGCTTTACTGTGCTTCTTGTTCACCTCTAATCCATGAAAGAAAATAAACGATTAGGAACATATCGCACACTGAGAAAAAAATACAGTGAATTCATTAATGGATAATCTGTGTGGTGCAAAGTGATATCTTAATGGAATGGCTTCAATCAAGGAAATCCTATTGTTTGCACACAGTAATAAAATCAGGGAAACCTAATTATGCTGAGCAGAGATAATTGTAATTACAAATTCTGCAGCTATGACACTATCAATGAGCATAGCACATTATATTACTGAGTCTTATACATGTTGGGCTGTAGCTATATAGAATGTCCTTGCCTGGCAAATCCAGAAGGATAGCTCTTTGTATTTTTTATACAGACTGATATCAGTCTGGTCCCCACGTCCTCCGTTGCGTCTCAAGACTGATCAAATATGATCGTGGTGTTTTTTAGATTCTAGAATGTGATGATGTAATTCTACCAAAGGGGGGGGCAAGAGCCAGATTTTCCATACTTGTACTTTCTGTTGAAATATCTAAAAGGTAAATGCACAAATATTAAACCAGATCATTTCCATTAGTGACTAGACCCAGGAATTCACTGTATTACAACAAAAAACTGCATTTGAACAATATTAATTTTAACTGTCCCGATCTGTATTAAATATTATTGGCCTTTAGAATTTTGTGATGTCATCTGAAACCCAGCAATCAGATTTGTTATTTTCAGTGACACGTGAAACGAAGTAGCTCATTGGTCATCTATGATTTACAAATAAAATCAAATTTATCTCACCCCAGAGTTTAGTGCTTTGCCCATTGATTCTGCAGAAATCCGCAATGTAATTTATTCACCCCAGAGTTTAGTGCTTTGCCCATTGATTCTGCAGAAATCCGCAATGTTTTTCAGCCCCCTGTGATATTTTTTTCCTTAATTTTTTTCGACACGGACAGACCATGCCTGTCCCTGATCCGCTAAGCTACCTGTCAATCACGGCGATTTGAAAACGGGGAAATTCACTGGTGACCAGACTCACATCTAAAGTATTGAAGTGTGCATTCTGGATCCCAGGTAAAGAATGTCCAATAATTTAAGTAAATTTATTGCAAAATTGGTTTGTCTTTGGGATTATACAGTCAATAACCTATATAGGGCCCATAGTTGCTTGGATACAGCCCTAAAAAATGTACACAAACTTAAACCAAAATGTACATCAACTCGCACCAAAAAACACAGAACCTTCTTCAATTTACTATGAATAACTGGCTGCGGTTACATGCACACTCAAAATTGGATTATTATCAGATTTCTGAAGTTATAAGATCATTCAAATGACATGTAAACAGCAAAATCATCTGATTTCTTTCAGATCATGGCCCCTCTGATCACATCTCTCACATCAGATTTTGTGGTTTACATTTAAATAATCTTAAAGGTCCAGAATTCAGATAATAATCAGATTTTGATGTGCATGTAAACAAAGCCATCTAACTAAAACATATGTTAATGTAACCGTCATGCTAAAGGATATAAAGGAAATTTTATTTTCTGTCCAGTGCATAGTATCAAGACGTATGATGTTCTATTTAATGTGAAGCTACACTCACACAACACAGTAACATACAACTGTAGTAAATATTTAGTATGTAGTGTGGTGTAAATAGTTCCCTGCCAACCACAACTTAATTCCCATGACACCACTCTGGCATCTCTGCATTATGAATGAACAGAGCAGCTTAGAGCATTGAGCAGGTTGTCCCATGACTGAGAGCCATGCTACACACCGTGTAATACTATCCCCTTCATCTCATTTTGTGGATCCTATATGAAAAAGTTGTCCGTTATTTGAACATGTGCAAAAGTTCATATAAGGACTGCATGGAACAAAACTGGCATTGTCTTGTTCAGAAAAATTGTAACTATTCACTTTGAGCCTTTTTGCCACTGGTGAATACAGCAGCAAGCGGTACTACATCCACTTTTCATAATAGAAGCTCTGTAAATCAGTTCATTTGAGTGCACAATATAATGAGTGAAGGAGACAAACATATGCTCCCTATGGCAGCAGGTGGCAGCGGGCAAAAGGAAGCATGTCCCACTGAATGACATCCATTTGAATGATTTGAATGCCACCATGCAGTGCTGGTAAATAGCTAGTTTTTTGGGGGGTTTTTTTCCACATTGCACTATAGTAGTTGTCCATTTTTCCACCGAGATGACATCCCCTTCCAGCTTGGTTTGTGAAAGGGTAAATGTACATTAAGGACATGTTTGCAGGTCCCACCAAGGGCAGCCTCATCTGTCCTCACTGCCCCACTGAGAGCTGCATAGAACGCTATTGATTTTACTGCCACCCATAAGTGCTTTAGCATGGTTGGCATTTTCACACAATGGCATTAAATGTCAAAAAGCATTCCAGATGACTTCAGCAATGTGAACATATAGTGTAATAATATTTACGTTTACAATAATATGTGTCCAGAAACATGAACCCTATACCAAGCCTTGGCACTATACTGTAAAGCTCAACAGAATCTGGAATTAAAAAAACAAACAAACAAAAAACAGGAACATAAGTGTGTTGCTCAGTGACATCAAAACAGCATGCAAGGTTTGATCAACAAACTAACTCAATATAACATGACAAGTTTTCAATGTGCAGAGTTTTGAAGAAATATAAATATCTTAGATGCTGTCTCCAGTCACATTATGTGCCAGTCTACAAAGTTACAGTGTATAATTCAAGTTTTAATAACAGTACAGATAGAATGACAATTGAAGACTAGGGGATAATAGCATGTTGTAGCTTAAACGATGTGTGTAACCTAGCTTGAATGCTAACTTTAATGACCTAACAAGCACAGCTCAGTGCATTTAAAGTGAATATCTGCAGAGTGGGTGGTCATGGCTGACATATAGAAAAGGCCAATGATTGTGAATGCACATGCAGTTACAAGAACATCTCGCACCAGGGGTTCAAAGCTCAGGAGGGAGGAGGGGAGGCTGTGGGTGTGGGGGGCAGACGTGAATATAATGTCTTAAAGAGAGCTAAATCAGACATACAGGCACATGAGAAAAGGACAGGGAGGCAAGGACTTTAACTGTAACTCGTTAACATTCTCCATGGCAACAACAGCAGCACAGGAGAGGGAGTTATTTATGGACAGGTCAAACATGGACACAGCAAGAACTAAAGATGTGACATTGGACCAAAAAGTCAGAGAGCAAATCTATAAAGACTATAAGACTATTTCAAAAACTCCATTCACACTTCCTTAAAGGTCCTACATATTTGAGCAAAAATTGATATATTGTATAAGCTCTTGAGGTCAAAATAAGTCATTTCGACAGAGATAGAACTTTACTTTATTTTTTTGACCAATCACAAGTCTGATAGGATAGGCCAATTATACAATGGGATGGCACAAACACAGTGTACTTTTTCATACTTTTTAAAAGTAATACAAATTAAAGCCTCCACTTGACTTTGCAGTTTCATACAGCAAGCAAATGAATTCTCAACTTCACATTTGAAAGATTTATGACATTAAAACTCTTTCAACTCCTCCTACCCCCCAGAGTTTGACAAACATAATAAAACTTCTGTGGTTGGTCCATGGGCGTTCATAAATAATGGCAATATTTTTAGTCAAACGTGGGAAGTCAAAGTTACTCAAATCTGCCCCATTTGGACCTCATAGTATCATATTTTTTCAGTGTCTTGCTGGGGGGGCATGGTGAGTAATGTTGAGGATACTGGCCAGGACAGTGGTTATTTTTAGCTCAATTAAAGCAGCTCAATCAGGCATTTGCGTTCAGCGAGGAAGACGTAATTATGTCTCACTAAAATCTTTTAGTCACAGCCTTCTTCCTCTCTGTCATAGCTCATTTACTACAATAAAGTGCTTTCATAACAGCTGCTTGGTCTGTTTTGTTGTTTAGAGATTAAAGAGTGAATTGAATTGACATGACAAAAACAAACTTGTGAAACTTTTTTTTTTGTGTATTCAAGATTGTGAAAAACCTACCTCCTCTTTTATCTTTTGTTGTATGGCACAGTTGACAGTTGTCCTTTCCATAGTCAAAAGGTATCTTGTAGTGTCCGTATATAATGTTGTTTTTTATTTTTTTATTTCATTTTTAAAGGTTTACTTGTTGTACAATAAAATGTACCTAGTTACTCATGTTAATTACTAAAAAAACACATTGAAAACATGTATTTTTTACTGTGAGTGGGGTCGCCTCTCTACAGATCTGATCAGTAACTTGGCCTGGTGGCATCACCTGTTGTTTCCATTGAGATATAAAAGTTAATTGCTATACTGAGGAACATCCCTGACAAAGCAATAACATCTCCATGGATACAAGCATGGTGATGGACCCTCCACCAGAAAAGTTACATAATACACCTTTAACCAGGATAATCCCGCTGAGATTTGGAGTCCTGACCCCCGCGGGGAGACCCTATTGCACATGCTTTGAGTGGTACAAGAAATGAGAGCACCAGGAGAAAATTGGACACAAGAGAACATGCAATTTCTGGGAAACTGAATCTGAGACTTTGTTTGGCATTAGTGCCAACTGCTCTACCACTGCACTACCAGAGTCTCCAGCATCAGGCAACAAAAAAACTAAAGGTTGATAACTTGATTTTCAATCCATTTGAGTATTTTTTATTCTCTATGAGTGAGGTAAGTTTTTTCTCTTACATAAAGTCCATTCCATCTCCTCATCTGACCCTCTCACTGCTGTCGTTGTTGGATTTTTGTAATTTTGGAGCAGACTTTAACTTGCCTTTCAGCCTCTTCTTGTTGACAGTCCGATAAATGTGGAGATAAAAGAAAATGTTCACAAGTCCTCAAGTGTCCACGATAAAAGACTGGTCAAGCTGCCACTGCTTCAGCTCACGTTTTGCATTCAAGAACTTTTTTGTCATGACTTATTCATAGGCGCATCACAATAATAGCCACCAAATCCACTCAACATGAACAGGAAAGGAAAGGAAAAAAAAGTGTATGGAATAGTGAAAGAATTTTCTAAGCTTGATAAACAGCGGGTGCCGTACTTTCACTGTGTAATCAAAAGGTCCTTAATTAAATTAAAGCCAGGTTATGGTGAAGCAATAATAGGCCTACATAGTCATCTACAATCATTTGTTGATTACTTTAAATAATTTTCTTTCAAATTTTCCTTTTCATAATCACTTATAATTATTTGATTTGGTATAGACTGTGATACATTTTGGTGATCAAGGGCAACCACCAATCCAAACAGGAGGCAATGCTGCGTTAATGTGGTTCTTGGGAACTCAGGAACTTTTTCTGAGTTGAAAAATGCACATGAACACTTGCAACAGTCAGCCTCACTTCTCCACCTGATGTCACCTGCTGTGTGGAGACGGACCAAAATCAGCTGATTTCTCAATTTATACTGACCATTTAAACTCTTTTACTAAACGTTATTACATGTAAGGGTTTACTGTCATTTATCCTTATCACAAGAGCAACAGATTTGTGCAAGACAGACACTACTGTTGATGACCAATGTTAACTAGATAAAGTAAACAAATACTTACTTTTTAGCTCTATTAAACACTGTTAATGAGTGGGCTACGTGATTTTATTATTGGTCACATCTCATCTTGGAACCACATGAACACAGAATAAGGCTCACATAACATTTTGGAATTCTTTAAAAATATAACAAATGGTAAAATATATAACAAATATGTATCATCTGTAATATTTATTTACCAGGAATACTGTATGTAATAGTCAGTGTTTGAAGTTGGTCACTGTTTCAGCCCCCAAGCAACTCATACTTTTTAAATTCAGTCCTGTGTCAAAATCAGTTTGACATACATGCATCTTTTCTCCAGGTCTGGGACTGATACTTTGGGTACTGTGCTCTTGACTGAAAACAGTAGCTGCTAGCATCAGAGTTAGATATGATCAAGTAGTATCCTAGCTGGAGAGCAACAAAGACAAAGGCACCATTGCAAGACATTTAGAGAGGTACAATGGCCTCAACAAACCAGATCATAGTCAAATAAGCATGGATAAAACCACTCAAAAGTCACTTTAGCATTTGGTACCTACATTTACAGTAATCTATACCAGAGAGCTTCTGTTTAACCATATTCATTTTCCTCTGTGGGATAGCATTTGTAGGAAAGACAGCAGTGAAGTGGTCCTCCAAGAGCTGCAGGGCCACAGCGACATTTTGCTCATGCAGCCTTTCATGTTTGCACATTCACACACTGATGTAGACAGGCACATATTAACACCGCAGTCACTCGCCCCCCACGACTCTCTCTGTCTGTCTGTCACTTGCCTACTTATTCAAACCATTTCCTCTAAGTACCACAGATATTACTGCCTGATCAACCATTCACTGTGTGCACTGGGGTACAAAAATACTTCATTATAGGCATAAATATGAGCAGGCTATGTACAACCATTCATCCCAAGTCTAAATAAATATAATTTAAATCTATCATTTGTCAGATTGTTGACAAAATCATGTATATTTGTGCTAATTGTGTTTTTTGCTGTTATTGGTCTGAGACTTTTGATGCCAATATTTTATTCCAGACAGTGGCAGTGAAGATGTGTTGAGGTTATTAATGTAAGATGTTTAACACGTAAGACATATTTGTGCATTTTTAATATACTGCTATTATGTCATTACTTTACACTTACATGTAGAAATGAGCTTGTTGTGGAATAGGCTCTTTGGATACCTCTGAAATGGTTAAACAGCATTTGGATGTCTACAATACAGTGCAATAATTTCCTGTCTGTTCTGTGGAGACTCATTAATAGTATATGTGTTACTGCATCGTGGGAGTCAGTGTCTCCTTTCTTTGCCCCTGCTCTTTTGTTTCTCTGCCAGACTGAGATTGCAGATGTGTTGCTTTATTTGTAAATTATAAGTTCACAAACATATTCAAATACTTTTCACATATAACTTGTGTCAGTGATTTATATATGGACTGTGTTTCCCATAGTCATCTTCCATCCATCCATTTTCTTTCGCTTATCACGGGGGGTCACGGGGTCAGCAGTCTAAGCAGGGGCTCCCAGACTTCCCTCACCCCAGACACTTCCTACACCTCCTCCGGTGGGACCTCAAGGCGTTCCCAGGCCAGCTGAGACATAGTACTGTCAGCGTGTCCGGGGTCTTCCCCGGGGCCTCCTCCCATAGTCACCTTGCCAAATACAAATGCCCCACCAACATCAACCAGGGGTGGCATAAGATTCTGGGTACAAACACAACTGGGTACAAACCCTCTTTGGTAAGCCCCCACATGTTCTCTATATAACAATGTACAGTCCAGCGCCCCTGCCGCCAACTAGTATACCTTTCTTTTTTGTATTTGCACACTTTTTGTATTTGCACACAGAGACCTTTTTCCTTTGCATTTGAGTTTGTGGACGACTATAATGCAGTGCCCAGGGACCTATATCTATTCTTCAGCTATAGGACCTTTGTCAGGAGCACCTAACAAGAGCAATATAAGCTCAAATCAATAGGCTGCAGTGTGTATGTTGTGCTGGAAGTTGTGGATGAGTGGTTGAAGTAGGCGAAACATGTGATTGGTTGTGATTGGACAAGAGCCAGGTCATGTGACCCATGCCAGACGGACTGTGTGAGAGTGGTAGACAGCTTGTCCCCATGCATCTTCTATCCAAGACACACAAAAATGACCAAAATAACAATTCAAACTGTAAACCTTCAGATGGAGTTGATTCAAAACATGCATACAAAAAGGCTGGGTAAGAACTATACAAAAATTCCCATGGCATGTTTCTACAAAAGTGCAAAGATCAAATCAGCTGTCCGCAGAGGGTTGCCTGTCAGACCAGCTGTATTTTGTAGCCTCTGATGCAGTGGTAACAAGTCATTTAACAGCGTAGTGCCACCTCTCCAGGGCTCTCTCTCTCTCTCTCTCTCTCTCTCGGTCACCTCACATGACAAGCGATTTTTCACCAACTCCCATAGGCTACTGCAGCATTTCTTTGAAACGTTCCATAGCACATATTTTACTGAATGAAACTTTGGAATTTGTCCTTCATGCTCTCAAAATGTCTGTCTGTAAAAGGCTGTTAAATTGTCTTATGTTATATGTAGTATTTCTGAAAGGCGTAACATATCTCCATAGAGACAGGTAGGTGACACCACTAGGCCACATTACACGTCTGTGGCCTCATTTATAAAGCTTCACTACGCCCAAGAGGTCAGAAATGTGCTTACGCGTTACGTCAAAGTTGGTATTTATTAAAAAACAAACAAACAAAAACAAAACTACGTAAAACATTGCGCACCTCCACGCAATTTGGAGGTGGCATACGTGGTACGCACATTTCAGAGACACGGCTCAGAGGCGAGTAAAGCAGAGAGGAGCCTTGCGGGGAGGAAGCTTGACGAAGTCATGTTTGGTGGAAGCTTGAAACGGTTCATTTTCACTTTATTTTCTCAGAAAAAGACACATAATCTAATTGAACTGTGAGGATTTATTCACAAGTGTGTGGGAAACATGCACAATTTATTTGAGTATCTTAATATTAAGCGTTGCGATTATTAGAGGGGAATAAAGATGTGCCCGCGTGCACACGGGAGCGCATTGGCACTGGCTGACGCTGATGTTTATATGGTCCCTTTTATGAAATTATCGCTGGACACAGGTCTGACCCTCTTCTTCACGGAGGAAGCACGCGGCCAAAAGACGATCTAAGTCGCGCTGCGGTCACGCGCACAGCACCTCGGTTCCACTTTCTTTCTCTTTCTCTCTCTCTCTCTCTCTCTCTCTCTCTCACACACACACACACACACACACCGTGGCTCCGTCTTCGGCTCTCCTCCCACGCATCTCCAAGTGCGCGTGGCTACAGCTTGGCCGAATTAAACACGTCCATGTATCCACATGTGATTCCTTCACACAAGCACTTACGGGCGGCGGCGCTGACACGTCCTTCACGCACTAAAACATCCGCGTGCACGAGGGTGCACAAAGTGATGTGAGAAAAAGCCTCTTCCGCGTTCATTTCAATAAAGCTCATATGTCTAAATGTATAGATAATAGGATAAGTCAGTGTGTTAGAATGTTGTTTCAGAGAAGCAGTTCACTTTTCGCTTTATAAACCACAATATTTTCTGAAGTACGTGAAATTTGCGTTTTGTCCATACGAACTCTTTCAAGTAGATTTTTGACGCACTCTCTTATAAATGAGGCCCCTAAGAGGCAAGCCCACTCACACTATGACAGCATGTTTTTCAATACTATCGCTATATAAATGCTATAAGTTGTCATATGGTGGAACATTCCAAGCAAAGCATTAACATTACCATGCAGGCTAGCACTCTACCAGAAAAGTTACGCAGTGCACCTTTAATGCCATACTTTTACTCCCTGTTCAAAGTGAATGTTCATCTATAGTGCTACATACTATATTCATGGCTTTCAGTTATCTGTGATATGTAACATTTTGAGGACTTTTGATGATTTAAAAGATATAATTTGTTGTTTTAAACAGTCCTAGATTCTCATCATTCTGAAACCTATGGATAAGAACAAACTTACTGTTGTGTTATATTACCTTTATTAGTGGTCTTTGTGTGTTCCTATACTCTCGTTCTGGTGGTCCCTGATTACCCATGCACTGGGAGGCATCTTCAGGACAAGTCGACCTCGTACGTGCAAAGGGAGTTGTGAGAGCAGACAGTTGCTCTGATTGTTTCCTGATTAATTTCATCTCCGGAGGAAGTGTGCTGAATAAAATGTGTAAAAAAAAGTTTCAGTATAAAGCCCATGGTCAAGAATAAATGTGATTTTAAGATTTTCATTCAGCTGCTGGTCATATCTATTACTGTCTCCACTGCTCGCCCTTTCACAATCGGCCAAAATCTGTATTTGCATAAAACTTCATATGATCCTTCAAGTTTAGGCAAAAGAAATGATAAAGTTAACTTACAAAGTGGTTTTGAAAAGGATTTTTTTTTTAAAGTTTCACCACTGATTCACTTGCACTGTATGTTGCATTGTTTGATTTGAGAATATAAAAACATAAAATAAAAGAGGGCCCTGCAAAGTTTAATTCACAACATTCAGTTCCCCTTTTGAATTAAGATTGAACTTTTTAAACAAGCAAGGCCATCCGCTCATTATCCAAAACTTTTGACTGCCTAATATTTGATCAAGGAGCATTAGACACAGCACATAAACGTCCTTGTTTATGAGTCTGGTCTGCTTTGAATAATTACAGTAGTTCAATTAGATAACTTCCTACACTTTAAAGGTACACTGTGTAACTTTTGTGATGGAGGGTCTGCCACTTGTTTATCTCCTTGACATGTAATAGCTATGCTTGGAATGTTTCACAGTTTGGCATTAAACTCATCTATTTCCAGGAACAATAGCAGGTGACGCTACTGTTACAGGTCAGATTTGTGGAGCGGCAAGCCCGTTCACAGTAAGAACACAGTAAGATCTTTTTGGAGTATTTTGGAACAATAAAACCATCAGATATTGAATAAATCCAAAATAGATAAGTTTAATGCTATACCGTGGCATATTCTAACAAAACATTAACATTGCCATGGAGATACACAAGTGGCGAACCTTCCACCAGAAAAGTTACATAGTGAATCTTTAAAGGGCCCATATTACGCCATTTTCTGATCTATGTTATAATGTTGTTTCCGCATCACAGACATACCTTTCCTCTCAAACAGAAAACACTCTGTTCCACCTTGTGATGTCATGTGTTAATACAAGAAGTGCTCCACTGTGTTTTTAAACTCCATACACCTTCAGTAGAATCATTTGGATAATTTCAGCCCTGGAATTACCAGTCTCTACTAAAAAAAAACTGTAAAAGGCAACTTGTTAACTGTTGAACTTGCAAAACTACGGTTTCCTGACATCACAAGGTAGAACAAAGCATTTTGAGTTTTGAGTAATCTTGTGTTATTAGTCTGTCTACATCTCCAAACGTGTGAATGAAACAAAACACAACTCCAGGTATGTTTTTGAGGAGGTAACAAGACATGGCTCACAAGAATTCACTTTGTGTAATACAGGACCTTTAAGTAAACTTGCTACACTTGTATCATGGCCCACGGTATGGTCTTTTTGCAACTATTCCTTGTAACAATAATTCCACCCCCAACTAAGTAAAGTGTCTGTGTGAACAAAGCCATAACAGTCACAGCTTTGACAATAGGGGACATTTTCAAGAGAACAATCAAACGTCACAAACTAATGGAGGTGGAGAGGGAGGAAAGTTCAATGTTTTTGTCCCTCTGAAGTTGAAAGACTTCAACATTACAGGGGGTTTATAATCTGTTGCTACACACAAGCATTTTAAAAAAGCAAGTACACTAATCCTCCTGCTTGTTTCCTTCTGTGGCGACAATGGAATGACTTAACAAATGTGAAAACTCATAACAAATGCAAATTCTTTATACACTTTGGATTGTTAAGGCAACTTTGAGCCTTATATGGCTAATAGTTCATTGAATTGTTATGTAATTTGTTGCTGAGATGACATACAAATACTCATTGCTCAGAGAATGGCTAATCACTCTAAGCTCTCTAGCAGCAGCCAATTTCTAATTGGTTTTCCTTATATGTAGATATCTGCAAAATATGTAAGAAGTGCTGAGATGAGAACTTATAATACCATATCTTAAGCCCCTCTTATCATGTCCTAACTTGGTTTGTGTGTACGGTACATTTGTGCACATGTGTATAATAAACAAAGCAAATACTATTAGTTTTATAGCGACATGTAGTCACAATATTTAGTTCTAAGCTCCATATGTTTGACACTTTGACACAAAATGACTATGGGCCTTTTTACAGCAGTTGGAGATCACCAGTCTCTGCTAAGTTCAGGGGCTTCAACTAAAACATTATATTCATGCTTGTTATGTGCATTTAAAATACTAGAGTACAAAATATTATAATTCTTCTTTTAAATTGGTAGTAAAATGGCATTGCATCAGAAGTACTGCAGAATTAACAGTTGCAGATGGATAATGCAGCCAAGATAAAGAATGGATCCCAGATGGATTAGGTGTTTCACAGCCTCACATTCATCTGACTTTTCCCCAGTAGCTGTAGACTAAACACAGACAGCATCGTGATACAGACAAAACATACATTTGTGTGCTGGACTCTAGAGGAGGTCTATTCCCTGAAATAAGTAACACTCCAGCTGGTTTGCAATTATTCCTTATGTATACTTTTGTAACTTTTATTGAGAATGGAACAAAAAACATGTCAGGATGTATAGGACAGGTTGCAAAGAGAATAGAACAGGCTTGAAAAGAGGCAGATGAATAAGAAAGTCCAGCTAAGGCCAAATAAAGCCCTTGTTTCATTTGCTAGTGTGGACAGATTTCTCATTTCATCAACATACTCTCTGGACATACATTTCTCTATGGACGCTTGTGAAGACAAGATTTCCCTGATGATTTGGGCTAACTGTGTAGGCCTGTCTCAAAGGCGTTGCTAGCACACAGAATGGAAGGAGGGTGTGAGATGTCAGCCATAGCCCCGGAGCCACGATTTCATTGCATTTTGAAAAATCAAGGTTAATTTAAATGGCTTGTGAATAAGAGTTAAAGCATGTGGCATTGGTGAGTGCTTGTAGCTGTGTGGAGGGAGCACTTTGCCTTTGATTAGAGCAGCCTTGGAGCTCTGAATGTGAACAGAAAGCCTTTTACTTCTCATGTATTAGAACTTTATTGGAAAGGGATGATGACTCACTCAAGGCCTTGCTTCAAGTCGGCATCATCATCACAGAGTAATCAAAGGAATGCTTCAGAAAATGGGTCTTAAACTGTGGTAAAGGTGCGACTGGTGGCATGTTGCTACGTCTAGTGTTCTCGATTACTGTCATTTTCAGGCTGTTTAACTGGGGCACAGTATATGTAATGTATTTCTAGTGGATGGTGACATGCTTGTCTCCGTGGAGATGTTATTGCTTTACCTGGAATCTTCCATATGGCATAAAACGATCTCCATTAAGGCAAAGTTAACATCACCAGGCTAAATTATAGGTCAGGGGCCTCATTTATAAAGGATTGCATAGCAATTTTCCTAAGCAAGTGCGTACTCCTAGTGGCCACGGGAGGCGTGTACCATGCAAACTCCTGATTTATAAAATCCGTGCTTTAGAGCAGCTGGAATTTGGGCATGTGAACACATATCACGTCACGTCCTCTCCACACCTTCAGTTCACCATACAAGAACCATGCAAAGTGATTTGTGAATGAGATTTACTTAAACATGAGCCAATAATGAGTGGGTTTGACAGAGAGGGAGAGGACAGACAGGGAGGGTGAGACGCATGTAATACATCAGACACATATCAGGTGCTGTTATTCTGCCAATAAAACATTAACTAAATAAATAATAAATGCTATATACATAAGTTTAACGCCATACTATATGGAAGACTCCAGGCAAAGCTATAGCATCTCTATGGAGATAACCGGGGGAACTGAAAAAGTCTAAGTTCTGGTTGTTTCAGCATAATTCTGATTAGGATATGCTATGCTGGTTTAATGTGTATTGTAGTGGTTATGTCCATTTGGTCGTTTATCGGTGGTTTTGTAGCCTACTGATTTAAGCCCAGTCACACTTTACCCAATTAAAAATAGTAGTACTGAGAATATATAGAAGGGGCACTTGATCACTGCTAAGTGAAGTAACAATCAGGTGCTCTTCAGAGATCCCAAGTGGGCAGATAAGCTTACAAGGTGAAAGAAGAGATCTGTGGCGTTTTAATTTGCGTCTTCATCAGGGCATGTGATGAAGACGCAAGTCGAAATGCGTTGGCTTTGAAATAAGGAATAAAAAACTAACTATGCATATCAGAGTGTCTCGGATCTCTTCTTTCACCAATTAAAAATAGTGTTTGGGAGCCAAATTCCTTCTGTGAGTGGGTCACTGCTCTTGAAAGTACTCAAAGTAGAATCTCCAAAACTCTTTATAAACTATTTGAATAAAACACACATTCACAATTGAATCAGTGTCTCTCTTTTATTTGCCATGCATAGTTTGGATAAGAGTGTAGTGAAACTGAACTGTTATTAAAAAAGAATAAAATAAATTAAAGTTTGGACATTTGATTTCTTAGGTCAACAGGAATTATTAAGAAAACACTGAATTAGAAACCATTACACCAGAGTCAGAGCTGTTTAGAGAGTCCTTCAACATAAATCAATAGTGAGATTTGAATCAGGGGCAAAGTGCTGTAGAACATAAATATATAATAAAAACAATTTAACAACATAAGAGTGCAATTAAAGAAAGTTTACAGCACTGGGTCCTTCAATGTGTTGCTTATCCTCCATCGGCGTGAATAACTTTGAACTTTTAGTAAATTATGTTTATATTTTTCCCACTTGACCATTGGCCTCCTCTCAAGAGCACTACACTAAGATATGACATCATTATGCATATTTCTACAACTTAAAATGCCATTAACCACAAATGGCTGTATGTCATTTGAAAGTAGGTTCAGTTTAAAGTTCATGACCAGCTAAATCAATTTTATATATTTTTGAAAAATAGCAACATGAAGTTTTTTCAAAATTGAATACATTTGTCTTCATACTTTTGTTAAAAGGTTGAATTCTCGTCATATTGACCAGAATATACTGAAGTGCTTTTAAATCCCAAACATTTACAGCAACACGTTCTGCCGTAAAGTGTGGCAAATGCAGTTTAGGTGGTAAGAAGGAGATTGCTTGTGGAATCAATCAGTGCTGCAGTGCACGCTGTAATCACTTCTAAGAGTGTGTACCTGCACAGTGCATTATTGTGCAGAGCAAACAGGAAATTAGAAACTTGTGAAAAATACAAAAAGACGTCACAGAGCTTTTTAAAGATTTGTTGAATAATTATGAGCAACAAAAATGTTTTCTTTTGTGTGATAAAAGGTAGTAGTGGGTGTTAAAGGAGAGAGAGAGAACTCCATGACCAAAGCTCATGGTGAAAAGCTTATTATTGTAAGGCTACACAGCTGGACAATCCTCTCAGAACAATCACTAAAAAAAATATTTTCTGTGCAACATTTACAAGAATCGAAAAGATATTTTGGTCACACTGGACAAGGTAAGACTCAACACATCACTGTATATATGTGTGCTGCATCTTCACCACTAAGTCATATGACATCAAAGGGCCAGACGATATTTGTCCAGTGATACATTGCATGACAAAAAATAAACAGACTTATGCAAATACTTCATATTGTATAGACAAGTGATGGCCAATCCAGATGGTCAGACAATCTGCCTAGTGTTTTGTACACTCAGGACCAGTGACAGGATCTCCCAGCAGATCCTGAAATGTGTGATATTTCAGTCATGTAGCCTATTATGAAAATATATTATAACAAATCAATTTATAAAGTCACTAGGGGTAACAAGTTAGCTGACTGAGCTGGTCCCAAGCTGAGGGTTGCATAAGGAAAGCCATCTGGTGTTAAAACCAATCCAAATTACTATGATTTTCTGGACCACACAAGGAAAAAGTCAAAAGAAAGAAAGATGATTTGCTAATTGATAATAACCTCTGCAGTATAATGCGCAAGTAAAATGTGTCATTTGTGGTTATGTAACAGACAGTACTGTGCTTTTTGTTGAAAGTGTTGAAAATGCTCTCAGTCTTTAACCTTTAAGTGTATCATCTTCTCAACCAATAAAATAAATACCTTCCATATTTCTGTTTTTTACTAGATTCTTGTAAATGCCAAATTAAAGTTTGCAGCACAGGGAGGTTATACGCTGATGTCAAAGCAACAGAATCGGAGGAGCTCAAGGTCCTCTGTGTGAGAGGTGTGGGAGGCTGCAGATCAGATAAAAAAAAAGGATAAAATGGGCAAAATGTGCTCAAGTTCAGTGTAATCCCAGTGATTACTGTGAGAAGATATTACATATCTACACATATAAAATACACTACAACAGTTCCTTCAACAGTATGAAAAATATACAAATCAAATACAAATACTCTCAGACACTCGGTAGGTAGTTTCTGTTGACATGAAATCAGTGAGGACTAGATAAATAGTTCACATTTTTCTCCCTAGTTTTGAAAGAGAATTGTGTATAAATGAAAGAAAAGCATTATCCTTCAGTAATTGGTAACATTGTGATATTCACGGGTTGTTTTGAGCTAAAACATCTTTCTAGTGAGCAAAAAGAGCCAGTGTTGAAACCAAAAGCTTAATAGAATTCTTTTCTTGGACATGATACACTATGCACATATATTAAAATCATCAACAATAATCAAGTCTTATCCACGCAACAAAATGATTGCTCCCTTCTGTCCTGGAATATCAAGAGCATCATTAGAATTTCTCTCAGTTAGAAATGCCATTTTCAGTCACCATCTAATCATTATTACAAATGTGTTTACCTGGCAAACAGCAGAAAGTGAAGAGTAGATCTTTTAACGTCCCATAATGCAACAGAATGTGAGGTCTATGAGAGGTCAATAAAGCCCAAGTTTTCACTAAGTGGTACACCTGCCCAGGGCATATGCAGAATGCATCATCAGCCAGTTGTGTTGGAAGTATAGTTTTATAGTATAGTATAGTATAGCTGTGTATCACAACAACAGGAAACATTTTTTTTAGTTAAAATACAAGTCGTTTTGTTTCTTAAATTCACTCTTTCGTAAGTATGGACATTCAGTGATTTAGGCTCTTTTGGATTGAATACTGCATAAGACTGAACAGCACTGTACTGCTTGGTGTAACTAAAGGATTTAGGAGACCAGAATAAAAACAGTGATCTAAGGGACAGACGCACAACTGTGTGCAGGTAGCATTAATCAGCTCTTAGTTTACTACTAACTTTGACCCATAGGAGGAGCTGCAGCAGTTTCTGTTTAGAGTAACCTGCTTGGCTGCAGCGGGGCATCTGCCCTGTCCAGGTGAGTAACAGTCAGTAAAGGTCACTCTTGACATGTCAGCCAAAGTCCTTTAGACACTTGTGAGGGGCTGGCACTCTGCAGCTAAAACAAGAGCAAACGAGGGTTTGTACTGGAGAAGCTCAGAGCTCTGCTCATTTGACATGTTCTGCACTGTGAGAGGAGCAGTAGTACTTCTTATGAGCTATAAAAGTGGACAGGCTGCTGAACTTGATGTTGCACAAGCGACAGAAGCGAGTGTTTCCGTTCTGGAGTGGGGAGATCACCTGGGTTTTGGGAGGAGGCACAGGAGAGGAGGCTTCGTCTGCTGTGTGGGACTCCCTCTTCACCTCTGGGAGTGGGGACACAGTCAGAGACGAGGCTCTGGGAGGAGACAGAGGCTGAGGTGATCCAGACGAACGTGAGCCATCAGCAGAGGGGCCTCCGTTTAACAGAGGGGACGCTGTCCCACCTGCTGCTTGTCCATTGACACTGTCTCTGTGGACCCGTGAGAGCCGTGGCCCCCCTGAGGGCTCGCAGGGGGAGGTACTGGCCTCGTCCATGGGACTGGTGCAGGGGCTCATGTCTCTGGGGGACTTGACTTTTACCACTAGTCCATGGACACTTCGGAAGTGCTCCATCAGATCACCAGTGAGCGGCCTGTTGGGACAGTATGGGCAGGCCATTGGGGAACAGGCCCCTGTCCCTTTGGGGGAACTGAGAGAGGGGGCATCAGCAGGAGAAATGGCAGAGGGGTAAGCACTGGGTGAGGTAACACAAGCCTGATTCAGTCTCTCTGAGGGGGAAACCTTAGCCTCCACAGGGTGCAGGAAGTCTGACCGCTCCAGGGACCTGCTCTTAGGAGAAGTAGAGGCTGATCTTTTGAGCCTGTGGAGCTGCTCCAGTGTCTGCGCCTGCAGAGAGGTGGCCGGACAATAATAGGTCTTATGAGCCAAATAGTTCTCGATACTGTTGAAGCTGATGCTGCAGGCAGTGCACTTGTGATAGTCTGAGAGGGGCAGAGCAGGGAGAAGGCTGCTGCTGTGCCGGCTCACCTCTGTCCGCCGAGGCCTTTTGCTCAGGTCTATGGGGCCGTCCCCCTCTGGACTGGACGCCTCTGTCCCATTAGGAGAGCCCTCCGGCTGCAGGGGGAGCCCCAGCACTGAGGGTGATGGGGCAGAGGCAGCAGCAGAGGAGGCAGCAGAGGCAGCGGGCGGGGACG
>KN485937.1:26053-40093 GCA_000787095.1 Periophthalmodon schlosseri
CCCCCAGCCGCAGCAGCAGCCAGAGCCTGGGTGCGGGCCATGTGGATCTCGTACATCTTCTTCCTCTTGCGAGTGCGGATGGGCTGGGGCATGAAGGCATTGACCTTGGCCATGTGCCCAGAGCGCTGGTTCGAGGGGTCATGGCGGGACGCACAGTAGAAGCGCTTGTGAACAGTATAGTTCTCATGGCGACTGAAGCGAATGTTGCAGGCCACACAGAAGGTCCGGTTGGGATCATCCTCTGGGTCTTCTGCAGATCCACTGGCAGGACTCTGGCTGCCCTCACTGGCTCTACCCCCTCCTGCGCCCCCACTACCCCCCTCTCCCTCGGGAGAGGAGGTTACACCCTCCCTTTCCACTGGAGTATCAGGCTTCACCTCCACTCTGTGTCTGCTCTCTGCTCCACTCCCTGCAGCGGGGTCAGAGTGTGTGGGAGAGGCAGAGGCTTCTCTACTTGTGGTGCCCCCTTGTGGAGAAGTGGTTGCTCCTACAGAAGGCACACTAGTAGGAGCTGTGCTGGGCTCTGCTTGGTGCCGACCAGAGCAGTACAGTCTCTTATGTGCATAGTAGTTATTGATGTTGTTAAAGGTGATGTCACACTCGAAGCAGGTAGCACCTTTAAGAGGGGGAGTTGAAGATGCTGTGGGGGCAGTAGGTCCAGTAGGGAAGAATGCAGTGGGACTGTTCGGAGGCAGTGCTTGGCCTTGTTTGATACGACTGTGGACCATCTCTGACATCTTGGCCAGGATCTCTGAGGCCTGTGGTAAAATGGCTGCCTCCGGGTTGAACATGTACTGGGGCAGAAACAAAGCTCCCCCTGGAAGAACTGACGTAGCTCCTCCGACATGCGCAGGGCTTGAACCCGGGGTCGGGCTGGTCGGTTCTGCCTTCACAGTGGTGGCTGGACTTTTAGGAGAACTTGAGGAGTTCGATAATTCTCGTTGCTTTGTTTCTTGCCTAGATTCCTCCAGCTGCTCTGTCCCTGACACCTCTCCATCTTCTCTCACCTCCATGTGCTGGTCCTCTGTGTCTGACTGGGGCTCCTCTTTGATTCGAAGGCTGGCGGCTGCTTCAGGAACTGGGGTTGTGGCAGCACTTCCATTTGCTCCAGGACTGGATGAGTCAGGTTTTGGGACACAGGCCAGGGGCTCCCTCTCTTTCGGAGATGCTTGAGGTTGTGCATGGTCTGAAGACGGAGTGCTCTGGCGCGGTGTGGGGCTTCTTTCGGCAGGGACCCGCACTTCCAGATGGGTCCGGACATGCTGCTGGAGCTGGGAAGGGGAGTCGGAGTTATGTCCACACACCTGGCACTTCAACACCACCCCCGAGTCTCCAGGACTTAGACCTAAAAAAAGAACAAGGCATTTTCTATGAGCACCATGACAGAAAACATACGTCTGTTGAACACAGGATATATTATTTACCAATGGATAAAGGTAATTTAGGCAGGCCTGGTCCTGGGGAGTAGACCTCACTGCGGGACCCTGGCTGACACACCATGTGGCTGGTGACCAGGTGGCTGTACAGGATGTCTCTAGTGGTGGAGACAAAGCCACAGCCCAGACACACTCCGTTGACAGTGTCAGTGTGAACCTTTAGGTGGCGCTCACAGTTCGCTTTTGTTGTAAAGGCTGACAGACAGATGAGACAGACAAATGGACGTTCACCTGTAGAAGACACAGAGAAGATTCGTCAATAATATATAAGTGACAACTGACAATTTATTATGGAATTCTGACTACGTTATTATTTATATAAATTAATATTTTGCAAACAATTATCAGTAGCTCACAGCTGCATTGTATGACACTTGACTGGCAATGTACCGGTAATCTATGTAATGTAATAATTTTTAATGCGAGGCATATCGTTTTATGGTGGCAAAACTAACTGAATCTACAAGACAATAAAACAGTATCTGAAGTATTTAATAGAGTTCTCACCACTGTGTGTGCGCATATGGATTTCTAGAGAGCTGGCGCTGGGGCAGCTCTTGTTACACTGTGGGAAAGGGCAGATGCGTTCGTTGGGGTATGGCTCCTTTGGTTTTTCCTGTGGAGGAGAGATGGCAGCAGCGGGCTGCTTTTGACGGCTGGCACAGTAGTACATGAGGTGTGCCTGAAGGTTCCTCTCACTGCGGTACCAGATCCCACAGTCTTTACAGGGAAAGATGTCCTCTGAATGCAGAACACACCAGCATTAGAAACTGTGTAACAATACATGCTTTCACAGTCTCACAATGAGACTGTGAAAGCACAATAACTTTTCAGTTATTGTGCAATTATTAAATTAATACATGTTGAACCCATTTTCCCATATCCTAAAAAAGTACAGTGTTCTAAATGTTTTCTGATTTGTTACAATGTATGGGCTTAATTTAGCTAAAACATGAATGTTTCATGAATAAACAGCAGACAAAACAAGTGGCCACATAAAAGCTTGCTCATGTAATGTGTGGATTGGTGGATTTGAAGCCCTGCAGTACCCTCATGTGGTGAAAAAGATTATTACAACACTTTTGGGAGTCACTTGACATCTTTATGGCATAAAAAATAAGTAAAACTACAAACTCACTATTCACAACAGCAGTGGCTAAAATGGCTGCCATGCCGGCCTGTTGAGGAAGGAGCTGGATGTCCGAGTGCAGAGCAGCGGGGTAAACAGGCTCCTCCTTCACCACAGGATTCTGCTTGTGAGTGACCAGGCTCAAGGGAGGGGACAGGTGCTCCGGGAGGTCTGGAGAGGAGGTGGGATGTCCAGACAGCAACGCCACAAGACTCTCACCTGCCACCAGGGCCCTAGTCAACTTACAGAACAACTCTTTACCTGCACACAACAAATGAAGCCATATAATCAGATACACATTTTCAATTCATAACACATAATTAAAAACACAGAAGCCTTTTCATACACTTTAGGGTGCAAAATCCAGCTACTGTTTAAGAACATTCTTGAGTCTTACCCTGGCTGTAGACAGTGCAGTTGGCAGATGGGGCATCAGCAGTTAAAGGGAGTCTGGTGATCCAACAGTTAGAATCCTCACAAGTCATGGTCACTGTAGGGCCCTAGAGAAAAAACAAAAACAAAAAAAACCCCAAAAAAAGACAGAAAAAGTTGAGTGGGATGTAAATAATACTTGAACGAGCACTGATTTAGATGACACATGCTTAACACAGACATAGCACAGTTCTAAAATACAATGTATAATTGTCACTTGCAGAATATAACAGTAATTGTTTTACACAAAGGATTTTTACTTGTGAATAATCATACTAGTGTTATATTTTCATTTACATACATTTTTAGATATGGGTAGTGCTCCTGATACACAATGTCATTTTTATGCATCTTGCCAACACAATAAAAACAATTTCTCTACAAATAACTCTACTACTACCACCATCATTGAACTTTAATGAAATCAAGACCATTGTCATATTGAACAACTACATTGCTATGCTTGCTGACAAGGAGATAATCACAGAGAACCATGTATTAATTGCTCTCAATTGGAAACATTGCTGGCCAGAATGTGTCTAGTGGTCAGCCCTGGTATAAAGAGACTGGCAGAGAGTGTAGGGTGATCAGAGCCCAAAGAGGAAATGAGAAAATGAGGGGAGCATGGGCCAAACAATGAAGGAGAAAAAAGCAAAAAGAAGGGATGAAAGCAGTCCATGAAGAGAGAGAGAGGGGGGAGATCTGATGCGCGCTATTCACCCACAGTCATAATGAGATCCACTAGGATATAGCACAAAGCCCTGGCTCCATCTGTGAAGGTATGAGACACAGAGTTTAAAAGAGAATCTAGAAACACACACTGACCACTGGGATGAGATATGGCGTATGTTATCATAGTTATGCTTGGGGATCCTAAATGTTTATATTTCATAAACTATCTACTGATCTTTATTTGAGTCAGATACCATATAATGGGTAATTGTAGATAATTTTTTATTCTAATATTGGCATTCTGAAAGTAAGCTCTGAACAATTTTCATCAGGAAACAAAACATTTATGCTTATTTCATTATTTTATGAAGTATAAAGATTTCAGTAGTTTATTAAGAATGATCAGTGTCAATAACTACTTAATGAAGGGGTTACGGTTAAGATATTAATAATTCAACAATAGCTAAGCGTGTATCATTTGTAATAAACTATTTGTTCATCGAAATTAATGTTATAAAGGTGTAGTTATTATAAGTGTTACCAACTTTTATCACATTGTATCAACTTGATTAAAACTATGAAAGTTATCCTTTTTTTTAATTGTCATTTCTCATTTAACAAGCATTGCAATGTGTTGGCTCATATCAGACCAATATTCAATGAATATACCATTAGGATATCGAACGAATAGTAGGTAGTAAGTCATCTTGTCTTTACTTGTCCTGTATGTGATGGAAATACTTTAATGAATGGTGTACCGCGAGTAGGTAGTTCTACAACATGTCCACTAAGAGGCAGCATCTCCACAGCCCATGATTTCAAACTTGACAGCTAGCGACTTGTAGTAGCCTATACCTATGAAATCAACACTGAAGTATTTAACACCAATGCATTACACATTATTCACTGTTTTATATAGATATTCCCTGTCTGAACATGCCAGTTCCACTTCAGATGGACAATGGCTGTGAAGTGTTTGAACAACTGCTGAGTGAAAGATGTGAGCTGTCATTCATTTGCCAGATACGGAACTGAAACACATGCCAAGGATTCAGCGTGCTTGGCTTGAAGACGGTGAGAAGAGAGGACAGAGACTGTGCTGGTGCAGAGATTGAGCCAGACCGGATTGGATTTCATGGGGAACTTACGCTGATGTTGAGATACTGCTGCTGCTTTTGTTTTAATTTGTAACTCGACGCTGGAGCCGTCTGAGCTGTAAGTACCGCTAATTTGTTTCAGGCTAATTCATCAAGGCCGCAGCAGCTCTGGAATTCACCATGATAGGGCAATGGGAAAACTCGCACTGCACAAGACAAGCACAAGAGGAAGGTACTATCAAAGGCACTAATTGCACATCAAACTCAAGTAAATGTAAATAGAAGATTCCTTTAAACTACTTTTGTTGAAAAAGTTCTTTCATTATAAAAAGTGTGGTTGCCATGAGATCTTAGAAGACATTTGATTAAAGGTCCTATATTACGCAAAATTGACTCTTGTGAGCTTTTAGCCATGTTATAAGGTACCTAGAGTTGTGTTTTGTTTCATTCACAGATGTTTGGGTAACCCTTTATTATTAGTCTGTTTACATCTCCAAAGCTCAAAAATCTATTCCACCTTGTGATGTCATGTAGTTAACAGCTACCGTTTACCTTTTGTTCAATAGAGATTGGCAATTTCAGGGCAGAAATCATCCAAATGATTCTAGTGCTGGTGTGTGAAGTTTAAAAACACAGTGGAGGACTTCCTGTATTACCACATGACATCACAAGGTGGAAAAGAGTGTTTTCTGTTTGAGAGAAGAACTCAACCTAAATATGCAGGGTTTGTGTGTTAAACATGTGTGAATGAAACAAAACACAACTCCAGGTATGTTTTTGATGAGGAAACAACATTATAACATAGATCAGAACACAGTGTAATATGGGCCTTTTAAGATGTGGATTAATTTAGTTCAAAATTAAACAATACTCTTGATACGTTTTGTTATTTGTTTATTATTTTTGGCAGGTACGATCCATTAAGTGAACTTTTTAACACAAAATCTTCTTTTTTTTTAAGGAATATAATATATATAGAATATAAGGGGAAATAAGTTATGATACATTTTTTGTCATATTGACCAGGCCTACGTCCAATCCCAAAATGATATATTAAACTGAACCCGTAAATGCAGTGTTTAACAGTGGTTGCTCCTCATACAAAGTGGCTGTTTTGTAAGCAGATAGTGTGGTCCGGCTCTCACCTGTGACAGTGTGTAATTAAGCGGGCCAGAGGAGGACGCAGATGCCAGAGATGTGCTGTGCAGTTAAGGACCCCCACGAGGACACCAAACGCTATCAAAACCCCTTTTCACTGCTGCCCTTGGTCCACTGCCAATCTCATCCACTCCAACAGGCCAGCAGCAGTCAGGCCAGGACGTGCCCAGACACACAACCAGAGGAGCACAGCCACTGCACTATGTGGACCACAATGAAGGCATTTCAGGAGATCATCTGCTAACAGCGAGGCCTCTCTCTGGTAGGCCTCTGTGATGGCTATTGCATGAGATGATTTTGTGCAGCCCTATCCAAGGCAGCTAAACAATTAATAGTAATCAAACATTTTAATTACCGCAATTATCAAATCGCAAATGCTGCAACTATTTAGGTAATACAGTGTCCTCTGTAATAATGTACTTTATGATAAAATCCTGCAATTCATGTAGTTTTGACCTCTATAATTGTTCTTAAATGGACAGGATTCTAGTAACTTAGTTTAACTTAATATTTCAATCTTCTTTCAAATGCTAATGGTCGTAGATGTGTTCAAACTGTGGACTGTGAAAAAAAAGAAAATCACACAAACCTATCTTAGTAGTTTTAATCAGATATATCCAGCGTTGGATAACTACATACACACACTGAATATACATATTCAGAATACTCTAGTGATGGTGTTCAATACTGCACAGTATTAGTGAGAAAAATAAAATTAATAAAATAACACACTATAAACGCTGCAACAAACATACAGCTGTTTTAACCCATATATGGCATTTTCACACTATAATATAATGTAAGTCAATGTGAAAATATTCTAAGTGTATTCAGAATACAGTAATCTGACTGGGCCATTTCACAGAATTAGTTGCAAATATATTTTAATGCAGGTATTCAGTAAAGTATTCTTCCTAACAGTAAACATAACAAGGAAATTTACCTTAGCCCATAGTACGTGTTTAGGTAAGATTTTACAGCATATGTTCTTATGTCTATACTCTATGTCATTCCTCTGTCTGGCCTGAGAGCTGCCTTAAGCTCCATAAACGTGAGGAGAGTGTGAGGCAGTCTAAGCCCTGGTCCGGACCTCATGAATATTAAGAAGCCTGACTTTAATCTGCCTGATCCCGCACTGCTGCCGCCCACGATAGCACATCTAATTATTTGGACTGATATTAGCCCCCCTCTCCCCTCCTTCTCTCTTCTCCCTCATTCTGAATGACCACCCCCTGGACTGGACTGTCCACATAGACCTGTTTTTTTATAATACATATATTTGAGAAGCAGTTTTAAACCAGTCTTTATTGATTCTAAACTCCATGGCTTGCCTCAGTCTGTGTTATAAATCCAGACTATTATCCCAGGTTGAACTAACCAATGGAAAACTATGAGTGGATTCAGACATATTACTTTACCATTTTCTTTTAAAATAATAAAATAAATTAAAGATGCCATTGCATTCCAAAAATGTTCCACAGTATGGCATTAAACATATTTAACTAGCATTTATTTAATTTCAGGTGTTTTTATGGCTCAAAACTAACTTAACTAAAAAAAAATGCATTCTTACTGTTAGTGGGATTGCCTTTCCCAGATCTGACCTGTAATTTGATCTGATTGTGCCACCTGCTTGTCTCCATGTAAATAGAAAACTTTAATGCCACACTGTGGAATAGTCAAGGTAAAGAAAACATATGGAGACGAGGTGGTGGACTCTACACCACAAAAGTTACATAGCGCTGCTTTACCGCACCACAAGAACCAAGGAGTACAGCAGAACCAAGGCAAGAAAAGGGTTTAAACCAGCCGTAACCACCAGAATGCATTTCACAATAAAAAATTAAAATAAACAAAACGCTCTGAAGTATATTAGTATAATATATGAGAGAAATTAGATACCAGTGTACAGCAACTTATTCCTTTTACATTGGTTCTTTGTGTTTCAAGAACAGTATATTCCCATTACAGTAAATAGTCCCTTCCTATGATGAGTCCTGGCTGCACCCCCATCTCTACCGCCAGCTCAGCCTGTGACACCCGCTCCTTATCAGGCCTGAAAACACCCTCCTCCTCCACTGATAAAACTTAATGCAAATGATGCTGATTTCATTTCTTCATTTTCTTGCAGATCAGTATTAGCTCTACTCTCTATCTACCTCACGTAAAACCGCAGTGAGAGGAGCAGGGAGAGGAGCAGGGAGAGGGTAAAAGGGAACATTTTACCTGGAGTGACCCTGCTCTAACCCCAATGTGAGTCCTTTTAAACATTAAGCATATAAAACGTATTACTGCTCTTTAGCACCACACCCCAGTATCAGATGGAAGATTAACAGTTGTCCACAGCTGTTAACGAACTGTGGTCACTGGAGAATAACTGAACATGCAAATGATTACTGCTACACCAACAAAGGTCAATGAAGGATGATGTCCTGATTCACCTATATGAATATGACACTCACACACTTAACATTCGCTTGATTTAACCAGGAAAGTTCAATGGAGATCTAGAAACCAAAGTACCTGGAGGCACTGGTAGAAGATGCAAACTCAAACAGAAAGGCCTGAACCCATGACGTTCTTGTTGTGAGGCAATAGTTCACCACTGTGCCACCATGCTGTGCACTTCAATTTCATTGAAAAGGTCATGATGTAAATTTAACTTACACTCTAGACATGGATCTAAAATCAGAGTGTCCATTAATGTTGTATACTATCCCAAGTTAATGCTGGAAATTAGACTTATTTACTCGCTTCAGTCAAATGCTTGGATAAACTAGGTTTAGGGAGGGTATCTGATATAAATCTGTAACATAAATAAAAGTAACTAGAAAAAATAGCCGGAAGGAAAAAATATAAATGAATTTATACTAGTTACTAATATGTTGTCAGTGGTTTTGATGCCCAAGCCAGTGTCCCTTTGATGACCTTTACAGCTACCTCTGTGCACTGCTCTCATGCAATCACTCACCCCATCCATTCAGTCTCCACCTCTCCTCTTTCACAGGCTGCCAGAACACACTTCCGTTTTCTGACTCAAATTCCACTACATTTTTACATTTGTTTACTTTGACAGTGCAATGACTATGTACCACACTGGTTTCATAATATATTGTTTGAATTATACATCTCGCTTACTTCTTAGGTCTAAAGTCTTTAGGTTTCCAGTGCCCAACATCTCACCCTCCTCTCGGCCTTTCAAATGTCTTTTCTCTGTCTGCCACTCCGTCTCTGGCTACAGGAAATGGGTTCTTTCCCGACGCAGGGGGTGCACTGTCCCAAACAAAGAGGTCACTGTGCGAATCCTCCAAAAATACAAAGAAGAAAAGGAAGGAAGATAAGATCAGAGACTGTTCTCATCCGCTGGACTCACGCTGCACACACATCTCCGACAGAGGCACGCAGCAGGCTACTACTGAGGGCACCAGGCTCACGAGGTACAGCTATCATCAGCACAAGCAGGGGAAGACCCAGGCCGCACCCACACCTCAGCACCCACACTTCAGCACCCACACCAGCCCGGACAGGCAGCGGTGACAGTGGCCGGAAGACTTGGACAGCCATGCATGTATTGTATTTGTATTTCAGTCAACACATGTTCTAAAGCTGAACAGAGTAACATCCAATTTTCCACTCTGAGAAAACTTTTTCACTCTTAATGTGCCTTTGGTATAGGGCTGGCCAATATACCAATAAAAAATCTAATTGTGATGTCATTGACAATATTCAAATTTGGTGATATTGTCAGATTGTGGTTCAGTAATTCTCTATTTGACCTACCTTTTCCTCACCCACTATGGACACTGAATGAGTGACATGTAGATTTAACCAATCATAGTGGAGAGTGAACTCTCAAGAGCAGGAGATGAGTTCTTACAGGCTAAGTCTAAGTCTACATAAATCGTACTAAAAATCAAAATTGTGATCAGGCTTTAAGATAATTTTTTGGCATATAGCCCACCCCTTATTTGGCATAAGTTTTAACATCGACAACGTCTCTCCAAGCTCTCTGTTCCACAACTTTGTGATGAGCATTTTTTTCCAGCCAAAAACATTCTTTTCTCCCAATTTTATATATATTTAAATAAAAAATCCACTTCCACAAAGTGCCCTTTAGTTGAAAAGCTCCATGTATACCGCAGGTAATCAAATTGGAATCAAGATGGTTTGGAGCAGAATTCAGACTTTGTAATAAAACAATGACTAAATGTGACTTTTAAGATTTGAAATGTCACAAAAATAGGGTGAATAAATAAAGAATAATGAATAAACAAAACATTTTAAAAAGGCCTAAATGATTGCAATTAAAATAAAAATGAAATTCAGTCAAAATATGATTGTAAAAAATAAACAGACAAATAAATGATAAAAGGCAAGAATTATAAACATGTTTCAAACTGAAACAGACACATAAATTACAAATATACCCATGTCCCCTCATCAGCTTGTGTCCCTATAATCCAGAGAGGCAGGTTGATGCGCTGCATGCAAATGACATGTAAAAATATAAAGCGGGGTGATACTTAAACCGGGGCCGTGATAAGACATGTGAATATGAGGCACTCTTGGAAAGCGCCTCCTGAACTGCTGGCGATCAGCCTCTGAGATAGGGCTGTACTCTCCACAGCTCCTGCCTGCATACTGCTGAAGCCTCACTGACGACACTGAAACGGAGATACCAGACTGATCAACAGCCTCGACTTCCCTCTCCCCCGCCGCTTCCATTGTTCCTCGTCTCCTTCAGATGGATTTCTGTCTATCAGTATTAATCTATGGTGGCTGGTTCCCTTCTCTTTCTCTCTCTAGGCTGGACAGAACTGACAGCTGACAGATGCACTGCACTTGTCATAATCTGAACAAGTTTAGATATAGGCGGCGCTAGAGAGCTGGCCTCTGTTGAGCATGTAGATTGAATCAGCTTTAGACCATCCTGAGTCCAAGAGGGTTACGGTTGAGAGCACATGCCCATCAAGTAAGCCTTGGTAGATAATAAAGCTGAGCCAGAAGAAAAATAACAGGTGATTACTTGTCAATCTCATTCAACCATAAATCATTTACAGATTTACAAATGGCAACAAATAGCAGCAGCCCTGAAAACCATGATATGTTTTTGTAACCTTTTTTCAGTATTGAGTTGAAGCAACGGAATATTTTACAGCAGCAGAGGTAAAAGAGCTCAAATTTTGAGGTACGTCTTCTGTGCATGTTTGTGTCTTGTTTGTTCCTCTTCTTGGGGGCATCACTGAAGGTGTCACCACTCTCAGTGTAATCATCAATTTGTCATCTTCTGAAGGAGCAGCGTTTTAATTAACATTCTAATTTGATGGGCGGAGGAGACAGAAAAACACAGTTGATGAGACCAGATAACATTTGGAGATGATGATCAGGATGTAAACAAACAGCTGATGAGCCAGAGCCAGTGATCACCTTGAGTCGTCCTTCCAGGAGACTGGAGTGAGTGAGGAGGTACAGGGGAGATAGAGAGAAGAGACACTACCCAAAAAGTGTTTGAAAAGCCGTGGGTGGCGCGCCTTATCGGCCCAGTTCTCCTGGAGAGATTATTGGGGGATTAGTGCGAACGCTTGTTTCTAAAACATGATGAAAAGACGTTCAGTGCGTGATAACGCTTTGAACTCCCCTACTCGGCTCCTTCTAGGATCGTGCCTCCAGGCGGCTGTTCTACGAAACAGTGCAGAGTGCTGGGATGCTGCTGCAGAGGAAGGACCACTACAACCCGATGTGGACAAGCAACAGGCTAAACATCTCACATGCTCTTCAAAGCTCTGACACAAGTCCCACAGCTTTGTCCAATCACATGGCCTTTGACTATCAGTTAATTAAAGAGGATCCTATCAGAGCAGAGCCGATACAATATCTGATGTATTCTGTATGATCCAATCACAAGACAGCTGCACCATCTCAACACATCATCCCAGTTTGAGATACACTTCACATGTTACAGCTTTTCATGAATATATAAAAGAATAGGGTTTGATGTTCTTAATCTTCTGTATCCCTAATTTGACCCAAGTCTTTTTTGAAAAGAAAGTGCACATTTTGACAGCTGAAATAGCATTGTTTGTACTGACCTGTGTAGCAGTACACCACTGAAGCAAGAGTATATAAATAATTAATGTTAATGGGTCTATAACTGTGGGATTAATCTTCAAACTAGTAATTAGAGCTGTGAATATTTGGTTTATAGAAATATGTGATGGTTGAGGAAAGGTTATCAGTGTATTGCATTTTATTTATCAAAGCTAAAATTTGACAGCCCCTCTGTAAACTTTGGCCCCATCACATGCCCTTTAACTATCAGTTAATTAAAGTTGTACCAATCAGACATAGGCAGATATAATATCAGATGTGTTGACTGTGATCCAATCAGACTGAGGCTGACGTTGCCATGGGAGGTTAGCAGAGGTAGACCTGCTGCTCACTCAAGCACAAAGCCTGAGGAATCCAGCGCTGCTCATCGGTGCATCAGTAAACATGATTATAGCCTGTTGTAAAGTCCAACACCCATATCACACAGAATATATTTAAATAGATAAATGGTTTGGAGCTGCTTTCTCAAGAGATGCAAATGGAAGGATTTCCATATGACACAGGCTGGTTAACACGAGTCTAATCACACCAAGGGGAACTCAGTGGGAGAGCAGGATGGAGCTCATCTGCTGCTGACACACCCCAGTTTTAAAGGCATAAAGGCACACGGCAATACTTTATGCATTATCCTATATAAAGCAATGCCCTCATCATCTTGAAGAATGGTTTAACACTTAAACCTACAGTTTACCATTTTATTTCTGAATCATATATATTAAAAACAGTTCACCCAAACAGAGAAATACATTTTTGTGCATCTAATTATTGCCATTGCACCCATGTGCAAGACATGTAACTACCCTTCCATAAACATTTGTCAGTGTCTAGGCCTGTCTTTCAATCTGGTCTTCTCCACAATGTTAAGGTTTCTATGTTTTGTGTTATAAATTATATCTAATACAAACATGAAAGAACATCCCATTATGATGAAAACAATGCCAAAAAGACACTTTTCTCTTTATGTTATAAATCCATTGCACACTTCTCAAGTCTGTAGCATTAGCATAAGCATGTGGGCTTATGCACATGCAGACTCCATTTCCACCTGCCCGTGTTGCTGGGTAGGCCTCATATTTAACTGATAGCTTATCTGGGCGCGCCAAATAAGAAGTAAATTTGCAGAGAGAGAAGTTGAGAGAGGCCAGGCGACGCTGGAGGGGGCAGAGCACTAAGAGGGCCATGCCAATCTCACCCACAGAGGCAGGGGCATCGCCTCAGGCCAGCACAGCCCAGCACGGATCACCACTGACGGAGAGGCAGATAGAAGAGCAGACTCAAACTGGATTTAAAATGGAAAAGGCAAAGTAAGGTGGAAATAAAATAGGAGAACGAACTGTGGAAAAACTAATGTCTGGTCTAACAAAACAGTTTACACAAGGGCAAAGGCGTATGCAAAAATGTGTTGGCTAATACTATGTTTTTTGTTATCAAACCCATTAAGTCAAGTTAACTGTGTAAAACGTAAAATTATGAATTCATACATTTAATGATAAATGAAAAGACTTTTTAAAAAGTCCAAAAGTGAAAAGGGGTGACGGGGGGGGCACTTGGAGTGACAGGGAGAGAAACACAGGAGGAATGTGATTAGGCTCTATCAGCCCAAGATAGTGAAGGTCCGTCTCCACACTCCCCATCAACCGATAGCACAGAACAGGGAGGGTCCAGGATGAAGGAAGAAGAAAAAGGTTTCACATGGGTCATGATGAGATGCTTTCCATAAGGATATAAGGAGATAGGAAGTAGCGTGACAAAAAGGGCAACTAAGAGGGACAAAAGGTGATCGTGCACACCACACACACATCTATCCAATCCACCCCAACCTGACTGATAATAAAGCGAATCTTCGAAATGAGAGCCTATCAAGCAGGAATCAATCACTGGGGTTTGCTGTGCTGGAGGATGGCGCCATGTGGAGATAAAAGACAGGCGGACGTCTGGGGAGGGCCAGGGGAGAGGAGAGCGAGAGGGGAGAGGAGAGAGGGGGGGGGGGGGGGGGGGGGGGGGGAGG
>KN485937.1:40140-74424 GCA_000787095.1 Periophthalmodon schlosseri
ACACAATGTTCAGATGTGGACCGGGTCAACAGGGCTAGCTCAGCAAAACTACTAATTATGACCTATTGTGTACCCATGAGAAAACAAACAAAAACATTTCAGTAATGAAACTAAAATAAAAAAGTCTTCTCCCACAGTACACTGGTTTGTGACTTTCTGTGGTTAAAAAAGACAATAGATTTCTCTAGGTGACCCTAGGGCTCGGTGATATGGATACAGAAATTGCACTGTGACCTCATTCTTTTTGACAATATGCTATTTTGTCAACATCATCGTAATGTCATTCAGTAATTTTTTATTTAATGCAGCTCTAATCTCTGTTCCCCTTCCTTATCTCCTTTTGGTCAGTCTCTGTCATGCTCTGAGTGAGTGACAGGTGGATTTAACCAATCACAGTGAAGAATGAACTCTCAAGAGCAGATGACTTAAAGGCAATATAAACATACTATAGCGTGTGCATGAATTATGAGAAGATTAAAATGTGATCTGACTAAGAAAATAGTGATATTATTATTTATTTTATTATGGTACTAAAAACTCAAATGTAGTTTGAAAATAAATTATTTTCCAAAGCGAACAGAGTCAAAGAGATAATAAAATATTTGTTACCAAACAATCACATAGGCTTGTGCCAGGAAGCCTCTCCCAGCCTCACTATCATGTGATTAGATGGACGCACACATGACAGCGCACTATCCGCTCCCACACACTGTTCTTAAGCAGCGCATCAAAAATGAAAATGTTCCCATCCACACACAGCATTATATCAGCAGTTTATTCAACTACCAACATCTGACCTTTGCCATTACAAATCAACACAAAAATTATGCACAGTAAAACTGTAAAGTAGTAAAAGTAAGTATGGCTGGCCAAAGAGGACATAAGGCCCAGAGATAAGCACTAAACCAATATTGCAATCAAAGCATATTAACATTGTGCAGAATGTTAGAACTAGTTTTCTTACCTGTGCTTCCTGGTTCTCTGTGCTGCTCTCTGATTGGACTGTTCCAGGATAGGGCCCCCACACTGTGTCCTGATGGAGGGCAGTGCGAGCCAGAATGGTGCAAGCCTCACCTTCTTCAGTCATCTGCAGCTCATCTATGGGGCAAGACGATACATAAGCATGTATAAAAAGCCTTACACTTAGTATGTACTCAGTGTCAATGCAATTCTTTAAAAACTTGGACATTACATTTTTTAAACTACAGGCATAAGTGAAAGCCTTTCTCTTTATTTTGAGCTTGCAAAATCATGGATAAGAATGCTGATTTTGGTTTTCCTTATGGTCCAAATTTGACCTGAGCCCCAGAGCCAACAGCAGGGGGCGCACCTCACTCAAAACTCTCCTATCCTGCCTTTAGTTTTACCCAGGAAAGTTGTGCTTGTGTACTTTCCCACTTCCTCACATTGATAAGTGCAGACGGATGGCAGTGACGGCTGTGGTGTGAGTCTGCGGCAGGATAGATAGAGCTGGATCCATCTATACAAAACTCCGCAAGTCCAACCACATCTGACCAGAAGGAACCAAAGAGACACTCATATAGTGGAGTGCTTCAAACTACTATGCATTTTAACATACTGTAGTTCCAAAGCTGTGAATAGATTTGTTTGAATAGAGATCATGAATTGGATTATAAATCAAATGACCCAGAGTGTCTCATATTATTGATCGTGCTATTCACTTAGCATAACATAACCTATTTGGAATTTGATCTTTGATTTCATGTATCGATACCCAAATATTAATCAATACTTAAGATAGCATTGAGTCAAGTATTGATACTGAAAAAAAAAAAAATCACAAACTCAACAAAACTGGAACTTTCCTGAATAGTTTGAGAATTGTCTTGATCTTTATCAGTACTAGTATACAACAACTTGGCAGTATTAGAGTAACATTATATTTTGTTTCATTACTGTGGTTTTGAAATTGGGAATGAGTAACCAAAACTGAACCAGAAGTTTTTGTCTTCTGACAACACTGACCTTTAGGGTCAAAATATGAAAATTGTAAATATTTACTTCATAAACAGGAACACCCTACTTTAAAATATTTGTACTGACCAAAAGACCCTAACCCCTTAATGTCACACACAAGTTCAGTTCCACAAACTACTGTATATGCCGTTTCATGTTGCTTTCTCAGATTGTCCTGGTTCTCCTTGATGCCTCCATATGACAGGTCTGATCAAACCAGGGCATAGACCCCACCTCCTCCCTTCCCCTCCCTCTTCTCGCTCCCCGGCTGCTGTCCGTGGCTGAGGCGGCTGTTCCAGGGGGTCGGTCTAAAGTGGCGGGCCCGATAAGAGTGTTTGTCTAACACTCTCCATGTCAAAACACTCATCTATCTTCTCTGTATCTATCCCCACCAGAGAACAACGGACAGACGCTGATAAAATGGCTTTCCCACAACCGCTGCTGCTGCTGGGGTTATGAACGGGATGGGGTGGGGGGCAGTTTGAAAAGGACGCGCAGTGCAGACAAGTCCACGATGATTTATAAAACGTAGCTTTGATAGTAAGGCTAGAAAGTTTCTTTGCTGTTTGCTGTGAGAAGTCTTTGTGGTTTAGTCACCTTAGCTAACAAGATTTTCTCTCAGTGACAAGAGGCAAAATGTCACCAAATACTGAAAAAGTACTATGGATCCAACAGATTTCTCTTAGGGCATAACTTTTCAAGTGAAATAATAAAAAGGGTAAAAAGAGCAGACTTCAGTAAGATTTTGACTTCTTTTCTGTCACGGGAATGCAGGTTTTATCCCAGATGCCCTAATAACCATATGTGACAATACCTGCTTGTCAATGCTCATCTCATCTGAACTTGAAGCTAAGCAAGGCCGGGCCTGGTTAGTACTTGGATGGGAGACTGCTGGGTATAGCAGATCCCAGAGTGGGGAAGCAGTGGCTCTAGTGGAAACTGTTGCTGTGTCTTTAGGCAAGACGTCACCCACATTACCCAGTATGAATTTGATGTAAGAGTGATTGATTGTTGGTGGCTGGAGGGGCAAATGGCACAGTCTCACTTTTGTCAGTTTATCCCAAGGCAGCTGTGGCTACATTAGTGGCTTACCACCACTGAGTGTGGAGTGAATGAAAAATGCAATGTATATCTTTTGGGGGTCTTGAAAGGTGCTATATAAATTAAATACATTTTTCTTATTACTATTTACCATCTCCATTTATCACAACTTGGGATTGTACTGCTAAAACATTATAAGAATTGTCCAATGGTGCACTACACCTGTGAAGTTGATGACATTGTGAGTAGTGTAAAATGACAGGTATCATTGGACACTGGAGTCGTGGGTCTCAGGTCTGGTCCGGTTTGAGTTACTGTAAAAGTCTCCATCCTCGGTCCACAGAGATCAGGACACTGCGCCAGACGCAACAGGAGCTGAGCGAGGCCTCAAGCTCAAGTGAAGATCAGGGTTTGATCAAATGATCCGGGCTTAAGGTGGGTCTCTATTTCACCTTTAGGTTTGCACCACTGGTGAGGCAGCAACAAGCCTCTGACACATACAAAAATGTACTGCTTGTGTAAACCCATTGTAAGATGCTTCATGCATCAAATGGATCAAAAGTATTAATAAAACAAAAAAAAAAACAACTGTAGGGTACATTAAACCTATAATATATATATGGATGCATATTTTAAAATACCACTCGGATGACTGATGTTTTGGGCCGATTAATCCAAGTCTATGGTTTTGACCAGAACCTCATCTTATGATCCTGTGAGCCCTGAGTTTGGCCATCGTGACCTGCTCTATCTTCTCACTTTATCACTGTCCAGTCTGCTGCTTTGTCATTGGCTCATCCAGGTCACATGCTCGTCTTATCTGACCGGCCAGCTCCACTGACCCTCGTTGTGAAATTGTGCTAGTGTTTGACCCCAACCAAGATATCAACTATAAACAAGCATCAGTTGGCCACTTGAACAAATTCAACACGTGTTAGTGTGTTGCTTTAACCAGTTTATATGCAACAGTTGTCAAATGTTTGAGGATATGGTAATATTTGTACTAACATTTAGTATCAGGTTTCAGAGTAATGAAAACTTTGCACTGTTGCCATAGCAATTAAAAATTTAAAACAATGGTGAATGTTGGTACTCAGTATAGTACTATCATCTGTACTGTCCATGTCATTAGCTTAACCTTAACAACTTGACGCTAATGGTGCAGTGATCTGTAATTACTGGACTGGCAGCATCACTTACTATCAGGGCTAAGTTCTGCTCATAGCACCGCTAGATTGAAGCTATCGCTACGGCTGCGCTAATGAGTGTTTGTGGTAATCCCAGCAGGTTAACAGTGTTCAGTGGGATAACAGACATGCAACACGCCTAATCCTGTTAATTACCCTTTTGCCCAGCACGGACCGCAGCAAAGACCTTATCAAAATGGCCGCACTGTTGAAGATACACCCTCAGAGCTCCGTATGGAACTGACGGACATCCCATTCTCCAAAAAACAGCAGTATTTTTGGATAGGCTTGTTATCAATATGTAGCAGGCCGGGCTCACTGTATGCACAGCTCACTTTAGCTCTCCGACACACATAGAAACACATAGACAAAGGCTTATCGATACAGACGCTTCAGCAGCCAGTGGGCCGTCCAGGCCTCTTTGACAAGCCAACACAATAAAACAATCAGCCATCATTAATGAAACCACTAACGCAATTAACCGTCACTGATGAGTACGAGGGAGCACATAACAGCAGTATAACAGTGGGTAAAGAGTTAAAGTAGTGGTCCAAGTAACTGAAGTAGGAATAAAATAATTGGGGAAACAATAAGTAAGAGTAAACTTTGGAATTAAGTGTTTGAATGCAAGACATGTAATCATTTGAAGTTAGTTTAAGGAAGGACAGGAAATATAATGCACAAAGTCTGTTATTTTTCAAAGGATAGACTACAAAAATGTTTCAAATTATTGTCAACATAAAGTTTTTGTCATTTGTAAACTTGCACAGTGAGAAGAGTAACCAAACCCTTTATTCATGTAAGAGTAGTGTAAAATCTATTCAAGTTGCAGTAAAAGAATGGTATCTGAAACCACTTAAGTATTTTATTCACATTTTAAAATTACTTTTATCACATTACTGATGACAAACAATATAGCACAGTATCTGCATTGCATACGGGTTATATTTATGAGAGAATTTTGCTCTCACAACTTACCTGATAGTAGATCTTTTCCAAGTACAGAGGCATCCCCCTTAAGGTTAATGTAAATCCAGAGTGCTGAGTGCATAAATTAAGAGTGTACACCAGTGGCGCCTGAAGAGCAGCTGCTGATTGGATATCAATGAGGAGTGGTAGAAAAGACACAGGTGTAATCCAACACTGTCTCCGCTCTATCTGGCCTAATTGATTTAAAAAAGACTATTGTTGAAATCAAATGAGCACATCACAGCGCGCCTATTGATTTTTTGACACCCTACAACAGGAAATCTTTATCTGCCGCCAACTCCGACCCCACGCTAATAGGTGGGGTTTAACCTCTGCTGAATGACAAATCCTACACCTCCCTGTTCTCTTCTGTATCACGGTCCACATGGAGAACACAGCGAACAATGCCGGTACACAAAAGCTCCGGAACACCTCCACGCACACATGTCCCATCTGACCAGTGTCCCAAACCAAACGCAAGACTAACAACTTAAAACTAAAATTCACACTGACCCAATTCTGTTCTTACGAAGATCCTGTTAAAAAGTGTTTTAGTAACTGTACAGTTACAGTGGCACACGTACTCATGCATCATGAGTTAAGTAGAATATATTTCCACATTTTTAATACAAATGTTGAGTTGTGTTCTCAGTGTTTACCATCTTATTATTTTTGATTTGATGTACTGTTATTGTCTCTGTTGCAGCCCCATTTTACATATTTAAGGTGCAGCATGTAACTTTTTTCTTGTGGAAGATCTTTCACCACCTTGTTTCCATGGAGATGCTATTGCTTTGCCTGAAATATTCCACAGTAGGCCATTAGGCTTATCTATCTCAAAAGCGACAAGTAGGTGATGCCACCAGAACCATGTTACAGGCCTGAACAAAACAATAAATACCTGTAATTCAATAAACAATATATGTTTAATACCCTACTGTGGAACATTCCAGGCAAAGCCATAATAGTTATAAGCAGATTACGGACACTGAAAGTTACATAGTGCACCGTTAAAGCTAACTGCATCCAGCATACATAGAGCATTTTTATCTCCCAAATACAAATAACAGCAAATGTCATGTTGTATTCAAATATACATTATTCCTCACTGATGACCAGTCCCATGCTTTCTTAAATTCTTGCACAGATAAAAGTGCACTCCTGCCTGTGCCCCTCTGTTCTCTTTGTGCTCTCCCTTATGTTCCTCGCTGCACCCCTGGGTCCCTGGAGTCCGGCTGGCTCCGAGCTCACGACAGAGACATTTGTGGGATACGCATCTCCTGCTCAGGACCACACAATCATTTCCATTTTACCCTCTGTTGCACAGGCGAGATAACACACCTGCGGAGCCCGTCTAATCAGATGAGCTTCAACAGAACTTTATCATTGACATTTACCACTGTTTACCCAACTAATTTCTCTTAACTGCACTGCTGAACTTTTATCTGCAAAATACATACAGCGGCAGAAAAGAGCAAGAAGCAAACATGCAAATTCACAAATATGTGAAGGAAGATAAATTGAAGAGGGGAAACTAAAGGCATTGGCTTGGTTCCTCTGACGACCGGGTGACGCCGAAACAAGTGACAGCCAAGCGCCACACTCCGCTTACTACAAACGCACCACCCTGCACCCTCTGCCATTCACACATAGCAAACTTCATTTAGAGTAACGCCTGCTTCAATAAGGGAGAGGTATTTAAGACAAGGCTGAGTCAAAAAAGCATTTGACATATTTTTAATGACTTTTGAAGAACTTTGTTGAATCAGTAGGTGTAAGTGATTCACAACCATACAAAATATTAAATTTTTTTTATTTTTTATTTGTAAAGTAAAACCTTGATATGCTTATGCGGCAGCCGGTCAATACTTTTCCTCCCTTTAAAGGTGCACTGAAAATTTTCTGGTGGAGAGTCCACTAACTGCTTGTCTTCATGCAAAATGCTTTGCCTAGAATGTTCCAAAGTATGGCATTAAACTCTCACATCTCCATAGAGACAAGCAAGTGATGCTACAAGTTACAAGACCACGTTACAAGTCAGATCTGTGGTAAGATGACTCTGTGGTGTAAGAATGCTTGTTTTTGTTTTTGCAATAAAATACCTGTAATTCAATAAATGCAAGATAGATGTTCAATGTATTGCATGTGGATGCAATAACATTTCTTTGGACCCAAGGTGGACCCCATACCAGAAAAGTTACGTAGTGCACCTTTATATACATAATAATAGTAATGTATGTCTTGACCATTATGGGGGGGTGAAGTTAACCTACACTGCTTTAGGCCCAATGAGTGGTATTGATCTCCACCGACCTGCAGTATGAATAAATACATTTAGACTGGTATTAAACAAGTTCCTCCACTGTGGAATATATTGTAAATGAAAGGCCATAGAATAAACCTTTAGCATTATATTTAGTTTGAGTTCTGGACATCACTTGAACATGCCAAAACTAAACGCTATCTGACGTCAAGCAATGTTCACTTGGATATGTGGGCAGTGATTGGACAGGCAGACTTCCATCTTCGGTCCCTCTCTGTACGGCTGTCACAAATTGAAAGTGGAGACCTTCCAGAAACTCGCCCTGATAATCACACATAAATTAATTAGAAACTGTTTCTTGACATTCTGTGCGCACAGACTGGGAGCGGCAAAAAGACTCAGGCAAAGCCACTAAATTAATTGTACGCTATGTGACTCTGATAATTAATTCAATCATTAATTCATGTCTGCTTTAACAACTCCTTCTGGCTGCTGCAGAACAGGACGTTTCAATCAGGCCTGTATCGGCAGCGTGTGCACTCAGACACGTGGGCAAAAGTTACACACTGATAACATTGCTTCATATGCTTGGGTCAATCAGAGGTTTTGCTTAATCTCATAATTGTCCAGTCAGAATTAAGAAGGGCAAAACTGTTAGAGCAGCCATTCAAACAGGAAAGTATGCAGTTTGAATCCTTCTGTCCTTGAGCAAGACACTTCACCAATGTATGAATGGGTTAGTGTAATCTTTGTTTGGTCATATTTCAAAAACATGTTTCATACTGAAATTATGACAGTAATTGGGAGACCAGATGGGAGATCACTGGGAACACCAAACGCCACAGTGGGGCAGCAGTGGCTCTAGTAGTGGATACTGTTGTGTCCTTGGGCAAGACTCTTCACTTTGCCTAGTATGAATGTGGTGTGTGCGTGAGTGTTGGTGGTCGTCAGACGGGGCCAATGGTGCAGCCTCGCTTCTGTCAGTCTACCTCAGAGCAGCTGTGGCTACAGTAGTAGCTTACCACCATGAGTACGGATTGAATGAATAATAAATTGTAAAACGCTTTGAGTGTTTTGAAAGGTGCTGTATAAATCCAATGCATTATTATTTTTATGAATAAAGTTTTTGAATATACTCCTGAAAAAACAACACAACACATTCATATGTTGGACTGACTATCTCTATCTATGAAGCTAAACATTATCCGCCTGCTATTAAAAATGATCCTTCATATCTGGCTGCTATTCGCTGTTGTTGATATTAATTAAGCTAACTGTCTGAAGCACTGATCCATGGCTACACAGTTAATCACAGAGTTGATGGAGGAGCAGAGTGTGTTGGGTGGTTCCTATAGGCCCCTGCGCACTGAGCCATTTGACAAAGTGATGCTGGGTCTACAGTGAACTGCTGCTGCACCGTTGGATCTTTGTCTGTGTCAGGAAGGAAACTGTGAGGAGCAGATAGAGCAAAGGACACACACACAGGGACACGCCATGATAACGCACTGATATTAGGAGGCATGGGCTAAATGTGTGCAAAGGATGGGAGACCAAAATTATCTTATGCACGTGGTTGGTTGAAGCAAGTTGGGTTTCCTTCAACACATTTTTCACATGTTCCTAGCAGATCTAGACCTAGGGTATATCTGGGATACAGGGAGATTGTTAGAGTAGCTGAGAATCAAACTAAGATTAAAACTGCGAGCAGTGATAAGGGGCACTCGCAACCCTTGCGACCGCAGAAGGGCAAGCCACAGTGGGAGGGCTGCAAATCAACCGTAGCTTGACACGTGATTAAATATTTCCAGTGTCATGTTGGAGATAAATGTTTATGGCCCGTTGTTACTGTGCAGAGGGCGCTGGAGAGCCCTTTTAAAGATATTTTAATTCACACATCAGTTTGTCCAGCTCATCAAAATCATTGCATTGGGTTCATCTTAATCTAGTGATGTTTGCAAAAGGGATTACAGGGATTTTTATGCTTTCAAATGGCTGCTTCGTTAAGAGCTCTTCATGACCACACCCTGAGACCATGTAAATTCTTCAAACAACTTTTGATCCCAGATATGTCCTGATGATGCTGCCTCTGGAGTCTGTCAGATAAAAACTCTAGGACAAGTTTGTTAAAGTAAGAGTGTTAGATTTTGGACATCTGTATAATTAGATTCAAAATGTCCGCCTTCACAAGATTTTGGAATCTGTATAATTAGATTCAAAATGTCCGCCTTCACATCAGTGTTAGGGTGTGGTCCCCATAAACTTTTTTGCTCAGGGTCACATAAAGATGTGGAGACACTGGAATGCTTGTCTTTTTAAAACATTTATGTTTTCTAAAAATGTGTTTATAATGTTCATAGTTTGTATTGTCACTGTCCTTGTCTGTTTTAAAAATGGACCATGAATCCGGAATAAAGATGAACTGAACTGAAAGGGTGTGTGTACCAAATTGAATTTGTCTGCGACAAACAAAAATGTTCTACCTATTACAATAAAATATAATTAAGATAAAAGTTACAATGATGTGACTTGGTCACATTGTTCCCCATTATGAATAGTCACACAGATTTGCTTTTATAATTTTTTTTTTTTTTTTAAATAAAATTTGAAGGGGGCGCTAGAGAGCCATCTTCAAAGGAAGAGCTTTAATTTGTATATCATAACATTTAGCTCAAAAATCTGCATGGCCCTCCACCGGGTCCATCCAAAGCCAACAATTTAAATACAATTTCCAAATACTGACATTTTATTGAAAAATCACCATGACCACACCCAACCTTCTATTTAAAATCTAACTGATAATCTTTTATTGTACATGGGTTTTGTGTCTTTGACCAAGTGTTTTTGATGAAAACTGTTGGAGGAGATGTCAAAAGATTATGATGTGAGATTTTGCGAATAAGAGGTTTGAGCCAATATGGCTGACTTCCTGTAGGTTTTAGGGTGGGCCATATTATTTTTTACATGTCTTGACCTTGACTATTTTTCATGCTAAAAATGTTTTTTGTTCATGCTCAAAATGTTACAAATACAATAATGAGGCATACTAACAATTAACCATGCCAACTCTTTTTATGCTCTGTCTTATCTTCTACTACTCAATACCACATCTCTGCACAATATTATCATGACAATATTTTCCAGAGGTACTTGTAGAAGTTACTCCAAACCTCAAGTTTAAAAACCCTATTCTGTGTCTGGTTCTAGAGGTGTTTGATGAGACAGTAAATAGCAAAGTGCAGGCTGGTGTCCGCTGTATTTTTATAGCAGATGTCACAGCACCAGTAATGTTGTGCAGATTACTTCTACAGCCCATCAATCATCAGAGGGAGGGAGGGTTGGATGGTCAGCACTGAAGGACACTGTCACTCACTATAGCAGTTATTATGGGCAAAAGACACACTAACTGGGGTTTCTTGAAAAAATACATATAAATGGCTAGTCTTGCAATACATAATATTTAGAAGCATTACTCTCTGTAGTAAAAATATTTGAGACTTAAGACTAATAAAGTGTCATAGGTGTGTGAGAGTGTATAGAATAACTCACATAACAATGTTTTCTGTCCTTTACATTATCAGATACCACACTTACAGCTACTTGGAAACAACCAGTCATGATGCAGGATGCATTTGATTGACAGCTGGTCATGGCAGGAGCTTACAGGGCTGTCCTGATCCCTCTCAGAGACATGCGTGTGCTGGCTGCAGATATGAAGAGAACTGTAGGCATTCAGGAGAAGTGAATACTGTTCAAATGTGTGATTGATGACCCAGTCCATAGATGGGTGCATTTGTGACACCAAAATATAACTTTAAACAGTATGTGCTGGCCGATAGTAGGTTTTTATCATTTGATCAGTTTCAGAATCTCAGATTTCATATAAAACTGAGAAAGCAAAATGAAAACAAGAGAGACTTTGATCCATACCAAACATAATCATTTGAGCATGACCTTACTTTTACAGTTTCAAACCAAATGTTGTTCTGTCTAATAATCCATTCATTTCTTCATGCTCATTCGGGGGTTCTGGGTGACTGGGACAAATTGAGCCTTTGTGGCAAGCTAGTCACAACAACTCCAAATCCTTGTTGAGGGAACTAACTATCTATCCAATTACTATACATGAGCAGCTAGCCCAACCACTCAACCATAACTGTCCAGCATCCATAATAGCACTTAATGAAAAAAGACCATCCTGCAACTCTTTGATCAGAAGGAGGTCAGCGCTGCACTAATAGACCACATTATAATTAAGTCGAGAGCTCATGTTGAGAGGTTCTGTGTGAAGTGGTGCGGCCCACAGCTGTCACTTGTACATAATCTGGTTCATCCTTCTATCAGTGATCCAGCGCCCCCATGGTTCACCTGTAATTTCACTATCACTCAGCCCTCATCTCCAGCTCTTATTGATCCTTAAACCCCCTCACCCACATCATTATCTCTGCTCCAACTTAGCTCATCAGTAATGCCATCAGTAAAGTCACACACACTGTCTCAACTACTGTTTCTTATATAGGCTTTTCATTAGACAGCACAGCAGAGTAAAAGGCACATTACAGATTGGTGCAATTTCCAGCATGAGTAGATATGAGTAATGTTTATTTACTTATTTATTGTTTATTTGACAGAGACAGATAAAATAGATTAATATGTAATAATCGGATGCAAGTATCACAGTGTTTATAGCCAAGGCTAATACGCAACACCAGTCTCTAGGAGGACTTTTAACAGGTCTGATTTCACTAAAAGCAATATTAAACGAGTTTAAACAACAAAAAAGCACAGCAGACCTAAAGTTTAGATAAAGGTAGAATACTGTTACCTGGGATCCAAAATACACACTTCTTCAATACTTTACGAAGATGTAAGTCTGGTCACCAGCGAATCTCCCGATTTTTAAATTGACATGATTGACAGGTGGATTAGCCAGATTAGCCAGGGACATGCATGGTCCGTCCGTATCGGGAAAAAATAAAGTAAAAAAATATCACAGAAAAAATATCAATGGGTGAAGAGCTAAACTCGTTAATCTGAGGTGAGATAAATTTGATTTTATTTCTAAATCATAGATGACCAATGAGCTCTTTCGTTTCACATGTGTCACTGAAAAAACACCGATCTGATTGTACGATGCTCTGATCATGTTTGACTGGGCTTGAGATGCAACGGATGGATGTGGGGACCAGACTGATATTAATCTGTATAAAACATACAGAGATATATCATTCTGGATTTGCCAGGCAAAGAATACTGATGATATAGTGAACTATAAGACAAAAAAAATACATACAAAAAGTAGTAATGTATGCATTTAAAATATTGTTCAATAAGCACACTCAAATGTTGTCACATTTTTCACTATAAATACTTTCAAATGTTCCACATAGAATCCTGGGTTGTCCTTTTGACCTCCTTACTTCATGATGACCCCTGACATCTATCACTGTCACTACACACACCCAATTCCTAAAAAAAGTGAAGCAAAATGTCTTATCCTTTTAATGTGAGATTTATACTATACAAAAATCTACCACATTGGATAAATGGAGAGGGCTCAGAAAGGGCATCTGGCATAAAGGAGGCAGATGACTGTTTGTGGTGACCCTGCAGCGTGACGTCAAAAAAGATATGATGTGATTTCAGCCAGCTAATATTCCTTTAGTCTGTCCCATTTACATTAAAAGAGTGGGGCAGGAGTCTGAATACAGTAAAATATTCAATCCAATTTACTCACACTAATAAATCCTGCTAAATGTAAGATGCCATTACTGATAGAATATGTTGAATTTTATTTCAATATAGGCATGAATAATTTCCTTGATAAACTAAGATAAGATTTTGACGCTGTATCACTTCCCAATTTTCTTTCCACACCCTCTGACACAGGGCGAACAATTGGACCCCCGGGAGCCAGTGGAGCGCAGGGTTTTCCTGCTTGGCCAGCAGCTCCTTATCCTGCCCACCAGAGTTATTCAAATGAGCTCATATAAAGCATTAGAATGGCAGCCGGAATAAAGTTTTTTATTATTTTCCCCTTTCGGCCGTAATAACGTTTATTATTATTTACCCTTTCAGTGTGTGTGTGTGTGTGTGTGTGTGTGTGTGTGGGTATGGGGGTGGCTGCTGGGTTATCATACAATGTTAATTATAATGGAGCGTGAAGGCACACTATATGCATATTATCACCAGTGAGCGTCTCATTTATTTGGGCTAAGGAAAGGGAGAGGATGGCGCTGTTACATTAGCATAGCCACACACACAGATCCAGAGGAATGGGTGGTGAAGGTGCACCCTCATCACTTTGTCCACATGATAAGGCTTTGTTTTTTTCAGCCTGATGCATCTGGTCATGGCTGGCTGAGTGAAGCACTCGAGGGGAAGATGTTTGTGAAAAAGCTTACAGTTTGGATCATTGATGCAGTCTGACACACACACACCTCACACTTTTGATGTGATCTGGTGGTTTTCATCTTGACCTAAGAGTCACGTGTCTAACAACGGTCAAACAATGATAAAACAGAAATAAATAACTTCAGAATTGCCACAACCACTTTGTTTTTTACCATTTATTTAGTTAATTAGTTAGTCACTCCTGTGTTGGACCGGTTTAGTTGCGGTGTGACACTCACACAAGGAGCGGTGCTCTGCCGTGCAGTTGTGGTCTCCTTTGAAGGCTGCACGCGTGAGACCACGTGTTCTCACGATAACTATTAATTTATTGAAAAGTCAGTCAGCTCCTACGTCCAGCAAAAACAGACTCAATGTAATTAATCTGGAGCGGCGCAGCACCTCCACCGGCACCACAGGACTGCATGGTGTGCAGTCTGAGCTCCTCTCACTACTTTGAAATGTACGGAATAGTCACGGCCACCAGATCGGAGCTGCACCGCATGCAGTCTAAGCCTAGGGTAAGCAAGCTCCATGGCATAAGTAGCTAGAAAAGTAACTTGCCACTATAAAAGAGTAAATACATAATGCCATGTAAAGACTAATTGCCCAAAATGGCATCACAAAGTGATAGTCAGACTCCTTGCTGTATCAGAGTGCATTCTTTGTACACAGAACAGTAAACTAATTAGACAAGTTCCACACATGGCCCTGGCAAGGCATGGAAAATATGCTAGGCTGCCTCTTTTGCCAGATCCAGTCATAAGTGCATAGCTGTATAAAATTGGTTGATACTCAAATGAAATACATGAAAGATGATAATAAAATGTTAAGCATGGCATAAAACAATGCTCAAACAGGTGAATGCTGCTGGGATACCATTAGTTTTCTCCTTCCTCTAACCTTCTTCATCTGACAAAGACACTGAACTATTGCCCCATGCAGAAATACAGTTGCCTTTCCTCCTACACAAACCATATAGGCCCATGGTGATAATGGATTAGTCCTCAGTTCAGTAGAAAGAATATGGGACCAGCGTAGCCAATGACAGCGGATTACTCTGACGGCCATTTGCATATCAAGAATTTTAAGCAGTGAAGGGGAAAATATTGAACCCTGCAGCCGGCAAGGTCAGTCAAAAGATTTTTCCTCCTTTTTCATAATTTATTTTGCATATCAGCCATTTATGAACACACAGTAGATTAAAACGGGAGCTATCACCGCATTCCTGATAGGAGTGGGCCCCACCTATATAGGCTTCTGCCACTGCACGTGCACGGCTGGCAATGGAAGACTGCTCTAATCCTGCACTGTTTATTATCTCTTTAATTTGAATGTTGTCTAGTGTTAATGGAAGCCTCAGAGCCACTGTTGGAAAAGCAGGAAGAGAAAGAGAGCCACCCTGACTATTATCTGTGACTAAGGACTTTACTGCGATTGACAAACAACTCATTAGACTCACAGACAGTGTCAAACATGTCCGACGCTAATGAATTGTATTATCTTTAACAGAAATGAATTTGAATGTTCTGTTGTTGTAGTCTGTCAGAACAATATAGCAACTGTCACAAAGACTTAGTTGAATAAATTATTCGAGAGATTTGTATCATAAGGTTACAACATTAATGGGAATGGAAATTAAAAGTGTCATATGATGGAATGACTTTATTTCAAACAACTTATAGAGGATTAAATGGAGAAAAAAAACAACAACTGATGCATACACATGGATTTAAAGGGTAAGTAAGGTCAGTAATTCATTGATGAGATGGGGCTTCCGACTGGCTGAGGTCTAATGTAAAAATGAATGCTGTAAAATGCAAGATATTCAAACAGCACAGTTGAATGGAGTCCTAAAACAAAGTATTGTAGCTGAACAAAAAACTTGAGAACCATTTTGAATTCCTACCTGATAATAGAGATAAACAGAAAGTGTAAGTGAGATGATATGTTCCATGTTGTAAAGGGCATGTACTAGAGTTAGTTTCTTGTAATGAAGTAAAATCTGTTTTGCCCCAGTGCAGATATACTGTCAAAACAAGGTCAAAATGAGGCCGCTGTGTTCTGTCTGCATATAAATACAAAGAGCTTTTATCTTCTGTGTACCAGGAAGTAGCGTTCTTAGCATGCTAGTTGTTGTTAGCACTGTGATGGCAAAACTCCACTGTGGCATGTTGTGAACTGTGCTTATAAACTCACTGTGGTGAGTAATTAGGATGCTGGGAATACATAAGGCACTGGACCACTGCAAACCATTTAAAATGAACAAGTTCTGTTTTTCATGGTTTTAAGAAACTAAACTAAAAACTATCACCTTTAAGCCTAAAACGAAGTAGGCCTATTGGAATTTCACAATGATAATTAAACTAGCCATGAATGCTTGTGTAGCTTTTGTCCTTTAATTGTGAATATGACAGTGGAGGGGAAATATATTCAACTCTTAACAAACGTGCACAAAGCTAAAAGCAGATAAGTGAATTGCTATAATTTTATTATTTATTTCCGGCCTTATCAAGCTTTGTTTTGTTATTTATTTCCCTCTGTCTTCAATGAGTTAAACAATCCCTGGAGATTAGGAATGCGCTGTTTGTTTTTCAGGCGACACACGTTTCATGTCCATCTCCCTCTCTCTCCTTGTGTGTGTGCGTGTGTGCGTTTGTGTGTGTTAATTCCAGGGGATGTGTTCATTATCGTCCCGTCCAGGCCTTTCCCTTTAATAGTAATTGGAGCTATATTAATTGCTGTTGCAGTGGCTGGTTGATGGTAGCACCGCGATGCCGAGCTGATACGGACCTTGCTTTTTTATTGTTTTTTTTTCTTCGTCTTTTCCCTTCCTCCGGTCTTCACAAACTAACAGGCGATTGAGCGTCGGTGCGGGGGAGGGGAGAGGGGGAGTAAGGGAGAGAGATAGCCCCTCTATCAGCTCCGGAGCAGGCGCTGTCTTTATCAGGAGCACGATTGGCAAAAAGGAAACTTTGACCGGTCTGAATTTTTCTCTTATCGTGGCGAGCCCCCACCTCCTCCTCTCCTCCTCCTCCACTTCCCTAGCTCCATCCATCCACCTTCTCCTCCTCTGCTCTCTCCATCACACCCCTCCTACAGCACTATGCATCTATTTCTACCATTGTTTCTGCTTGGAAGTGGTTGTCTTGAAAGTGAACAGAATCGGATTGCTCTAAAAACCACAGATCCAAACTAAAGTATATCACATTTCGTTTCATTCATTTATCTTTATTTATACAGCGAGAGCCCAATGAGAGTACCAGACTCTCTTTTTCCCTGAGTGCCCTGTTAAAATACAGAACAATACAAATAAAAACAAACAAAACAAATAACTGCATAGGTCTAATTATTAAAAACAGGTGTGGGTGTGATTATAAATATTTATCACCAGATTATTAAAGTGCATTTGTGGCACCAATGTATCCAGTTTTGCATGTTCTTTAAATGCATTCGATTTTTTGGAAGCAAAATAACCAAAAGCTTTTTCTCCATTTCAGTTTTAGCACTGCCCGTTTTTAGACATCAGAGATCTTGTATTAAAAGTTTCCGTATCAAAGTTCAACAAACAATATTCAGGCAGTCTAACAAGTAGTCCCTTATAAATACATTTTATACAGTGTTGTTCTCTTCTGATAGATAGCAATGACCAACCTATTATTTCATAGTGTGTACGGTGATGGCATTTAAATATAATGTACCATTTAGTGTACAAAAATTTGTTTTATTTGCATTCAATGATAATCTTGCTGCAGTTTTAAAATCGTCTGATCAGCAGAGGGAGCACTTGCATACAAAACAGCATCATGTGCAAATAAATGTATGAGGCTTTCTTTTAAATTGCAACCAAAGAAATGAATAAATATAGTAAAAAGTGGTGGGCCCAAAATTGAGCCTTCAGGGACTCCTTTACTTAAAGTTAGAAAATTTGATTTGAACCAGTCGGCTACTACCGCCTGGGTTATGTTTGAAAGATAATTTTGTAACCAATTACATGTAGCATTGTCAAATCCAATATGTTTCAGGTGCTTCAAGAGGATTTTATGATCTACTGAATAAAAAGCTTTAGTTAAATCAATAATCAGTAAATCAATGCTACACAATCTTGTTTGTCATCAAGGGCTGTGAAAATGTCATTTAAAACTTTTGTGGTTGCAGTGACAGTACTATGCCCTTTTCTGAAACGTGATTGGTAAGACTTCAAAATGGAGCCTTTATTTAAATAAACTGTAATGTGATTTGCCACTAACTTTTCTAAAGCTTTTGCAAGAGAAGGTAATATAGATATTGGCAGGAAATTATTTACATTTTTAGTAGCAAGACGTGTCATTTTCCGTAATTCTGGTATAACTGTCATTTGAGTTGATAAATTAAAAATATGTAAGCAGTGCCAAAAACTGAAAGATCGATAGATCGCGATCTAAACTTTGGTCGATCTCAATGCTAAGGCAAACACATTTTAATCGACAGGTCTACAGCCAGTAAGAGCATGTGGTTCTGAAGACGAGTCACCGCTCACTTGTTTAGGTAAAAACACTGAGTCAGGGCCACGGCGCGTCTCTTCTTTATGTCTCCTCATGTGTCCTTGTGTTTCCCAAGTTTTGACTCAAATCTAAACAATCTGACTAAAATTCCAGTGCCCAGTTTTCAGTTCCCTCTGCCTTTGTGTGTGCGGTGCTGTCTGCCCCACTCACCCTCCCTCTCTCTGATCCAACCGCAGCTCCTCACCTTCTTTCTGCTCTTTTCTCTTGTGCTTCTTATCATTATAATGCAAGTTCTGGAGAGTAAAAGACCATTTTCTCACCATTTATTTATGAGTGAAATGTAAGACCACAGACATCGCACGTGTTTCTGACGGTAGCAGTAGTGCGCACGTGCTTCTGTCGCTAGCGGCAACGTGTGTTATGCTTTTAGGCTTAATATATTGTACAAACTAATTCCAAACTTTTCATGTGAATTTCTCAACACAAAATAAAAACTAGTGATCCTGACAGCCTGCTCTTTATTCCTGAAGTGCACCTGTCTATATTTTTAATCAAATGGAAGAAGATCAAATTAAAAATTGAGATCAGTCAATATGGGGGAAAAAAGTTTTGATTCTCCTTTTTCCCATATCGCCCAGCCCTAAATAGAGGTTGAATTACATATGGAGCAGCTAGTAATAGAAGTTTTGGATCAAGGTCATCAGCTCCTGTGGACTTCTTTGGGTCTATGGAGCGGAGAGCATTTAAGACTTCCATGTAAGTGAAAGGTCTTAAAGAGAAAATCTGACGGTTATCTGCCAGAGGTTCAGATTCAACATAATCATATCAGAAGGATCACCATTATTATCCAAAACATCACATGCAGAGACAAAATGCCTATTAAAAGCATCACATATTTCCCCTTTAGAGTTTACAATCGCTGTGATACATTAATGAAATGTTTATGGAAAAAATACATGTATGTTAATAAACACTGATTAAAAGTTTGAATTCTTACTGCTAAATGTAATGCTACTCCATGTGTATTTTTATTCCATATTTGGCAGATTAAATATTTGTGGAAGAGTACAGAGAAAACAATTGTAATTTACAAGAAAGTATACTGACCTGGTCCACTCCACTGCTGTCCGTCCGTCTTCTCCTCTCCTTCGTCCTCCTCTTCATCACTCGAGATAGGAGCCTGTTCGTCCCCCTGGTCTTCATCATCAGGACCGCCCCGCGAGTCCTGGCTGTGGGGCTCTGTACACAAGACACAACACTTTAAGGTTGTGGATAGAATACCATAGCATTGTAATTAGGGATTGCACTATAAAAACATGAATTGTGATATTTCAACTCATAATGCTGGTCTGATATTGGGGTGGAATCTTATACTTTTCTGATATTAGCTTTACGTTTGTGGTGTCTGCTTTCTAAATCCACTTTTATTGGACAATGTTCTTCCTGATCTGATGTAGCAGGCGGATTTAACTCTCAGAAGCAGATGGCGTCTGTTTCCCTTAGAAATCTATTCAGTGTTCAGGAATTGTGGTAAAATAATTTATTTGTTATTTTAATTTAGAGCTGTAGTTCTTTAGTTGTTTAGCAGAAAGCAGAATTCATGGAGTGAGTTATCTGGAGTTTTGGGAGTCGCTGGACAGCTTAATCTGGCTTTTAATTTATAAAGATGCTGTTTACTACTTTTCATTTTGCATTTCTTTTTTTGTCAGTCTTTAGTCAAACAAGAATTTCTTTTGTTGAGAACAGCCTTAAAATGAAGTTTTCACACCATACAGGTCGTCCTCTCGTGATCAAAACTCATCAAGAGAAAAAAAGCATAGCAGAATGTATGTGTTCTGAACTTGGCCTATGCTGCTGTTCCTGTCTGCTGATCAAAGCTCCTCTGCTGCAACTCTACTCCTGCCCTCGCCCACATAAACTCTTTGATTTGGTTCAGTCATCACAGACTTCAATGTGCCTGTCCAACTGCATCAGTGCGGCCCTGTACACATCTGGACACGCTCCTTAGAAAACTCCTATATGGGTTATCGTTATAATAAAGTCCCTTACAACAACAGTGTATCTTGGTGTATAGTGGGTTGTGACAAGACAATCTTTCCAGTCATAGACACAGGGCTGGAGTTTTCATTGGTACTGAACTAACCACTGCTATTATGCATGAAGATAGCAGTGGGAAGCTAAACAAATTAAATATTATGAGTAAGTACACTTGCTTTTATGTAAAGTTAAGTTAGATAAGTATGAAATAAGGAGCTGAACTTTGGCTGCACAGTTGTAATCGGACAGTTCATCGCAGTGTCCCATTAGCAGGATCCTGATTAGTGAGATTAGATTAATAGTTACATCACAGCCCCTTGGCCTATCAGAGCGCAGCATCTACCTCTACTTGTTTTTCCTTTGTCTTCATCACGATCTGCGCCAATGTGTGATTAAAGGCAATGAATATCCGGGGTTGTGTAGATTGAATCTGTGGCATAACAAAACTTACGTCAAAGGTTTCAAGTTGACTTTTCTGCCAACGCAACTATAAACAGGAAGCACCCCTGAATAAAAAAATCAAATACATTTTTACATAGTTTGGGTTATCATAAATTATTAATTAATAGATGATTTATTTAAAATGTGTACCAAAAAATCCAGCATGTTGCACCTATACATCTCATGACATTGAACATTTCAAATATACAATCAAATCTACAAGAAGTTATGCTAATATAATGCCTCTATACTCATAACACATTGGTATTCCATGCGTGAGATTATTGGTTCAGACTAAAAATGTCGCAATCTGAAAATGCCCCAAATACTCCAGATACTCTCCACTTCCTGGTGTGCTCTCCCCTTCCCCAAACCTGCTCCTCTCTCTACCTCGATAAGGCCTTGGCAGTGTGCACAAAGGGCCTGTTTACCCTCGCATTCCCGCTCCGATAACGCTCCGATAGCGCCCAATCGATACCAGCCATAAATGCCCCATGACCATGTGACGCCTCCACTTTCTGCAATTTTTAATGTAGCAGCTCTGGCCCGAGATTGGGATCTGCTTCTGCATCTTGGAATAAATCAACGCAGGCGTACCCAAGCAACATCCATCTTCACGTCACGTCCACCTTTCATACAGCTACATACTAACACATGTGGCCCCTCCCCCCACCTAAACACCGCCATTATTTTCAGCTATAAATCACATTGAATGGCACATTGATTTTATCCGGCAGCGGCTAGAGCGCGGGAGGGGAGCTGGAGACACAGTTATTGCGTTTAATATTATCAATATTATCAGCCATATCATCTGAGACAGGGAGGCAGGTATCAGGAGGAGTCGACAGACACTTTTCTGCCAGGACACCCCCCTTCTCCTCCTCCTCTCTCACCCCTTCCCTCCCTCCCTCGCTCGCCACTCCCTCTCCGACAGCGAGACAGTCTCCATCAATCTGATAAGATGAACTTCCCCTGTCACACCTGCCGGGCAAAGTCACACAACAACCTCACAACTTCTGCAGCCCTCAGCAGCTCACCTCCATCTCCAGCAGAACACTTCTCATCGCTTTAGATCTTGCCTCTCAGGGCTGCTATGTGTTGTGGTCAGTTCAGGAGTAGTCTGTATGAAGACTATAGGCTCTATTCAGTATGTTATAACAACCATGTATGATTTGAAAAGCAAATTGTAGAATTGACTTAATTCTAGGTAGATTTTAATGAGAAGCCAGATATACATATGTAAAAGAAAAGTAAAACACAGGTTCTCCACCATAATATTAAAGACCAATACTGTAGCAATGCATTTGGCACATGTTAGTTTACCTTTACAACCACACACACTGGTATTTGGTGTTCAGTCAAGTCAGAGAGGAAAGTTGTGGGAACCTCTTTGTGTAGTTTCTGTTCTAATATTTTACAGATCATTGTACACAAGTATCATCCAAATAAAGAAACAAGTGGTTCCTCAGAATGAATGTGTTTAGTCCAGGACCACAATGAGAGACCAGAGCAGGTTACAGTGACTAATCAGCAAAATGGATCATATCAGGCTTCCTGTGATCTACCAGAAAGATACTGAGAAAAGGGAACTTTGTTTCTGTTGCATTTCTGAGAAGTCACATTCATTTTTCACACTCACATGGTGTACACAATTGGTACTAGCAAAGCTTTGGCAGCAACACCAGATCTCAAAACAACAGTTTGAAATTATTTGTCTTAAATCAAAGTACAAAATGGTCCAAAAATACTAAATCCAATACAAAGCAACCAAGAGTCTACTCATGATCCCACTGGCATTGTCTCACAGTGATAAAGATTTAGCTCTGGCCTAGAATCAAACCTCTATTTTGGAGTTAAATGCAGTACAGAATCCTAAAAAACCTGACTCCATCTATATTGCTCTGTACATTTCGGTCTATAAATATATGCTATATACAATGACTCTTGCCAATAAAGAAAATAGAGTGATTAAGACCCCAAAATGTCTGCTGTTGTTATGGTACAGAATGTGTTTTTCTCTCTGGTCTTATCACTCTGGTTATCTCTCTGCATGTGTGTGTCTGTGTGTGTGTGTCTCAGGTCCAGATGGCGGATAAGAGGCCTTGGCTTTATTAGCCAGTGCTGGCCTGATAAAGACCTGGTATTGATCCCAGGTTGAAAGAGCAGCTTCGTCAAACATGGCTGATTTACAGACAACTGATAATGGCAGCGCCGGGCAACGAGACACCGGTGAGAGGAGAGTGGCTGAATTAACCCTGGCGCACTGGCCAAGCTCACCTTTGGCACAATTTGAAACCATGAAAACGGGCAGGCGGCAAACTCACATAGCAGCTTGTAACTCATATACTGTACATTTACATACAGGTTTAAAGATTCACAGAGGCCCAACAGCAACTACTTTCACAATATTCAGGTTATCATGCTCAAAATGAAAAACTGAAGGCCTTCAAATGGTCTGGGTACTGAACTATCAAAATTTGCTAAATAAAAATAGTCAGTTTTTCAACAGATAATGTTTATTAGATAATGTTAGATAAATTAGAAAGATATTTTTTTGCAATCCATCAAATGCCTGTAAATGGATTAGTTGATGTTTATCGCACAAATGTGAAAGGACTGTAAATTCAACCACAACAGTGCTGAAATATCACTTTGTAACAGTTTCAAAAGATTTTACTTCAAATGTATTTTCTTTTCCATTTTTTGACATTTTATGCAGTGTTTTGGAAGTTATAGACTATAAACTTGACATCAAAATTGTTTTTTTGATGTTATACAAAACTATGATATCATCTTAGATAATATATCACTCATCTGTATAGATAAATAATTAAAATACATTTGTTACTTGGTAACCATCTCCTCAGAGCATATAATAATAAGCTTATAACGATGTGCAGCAGTCAAAATCATCTTTTTATGACACCAACCAAAACAAAAAGTAGACAGTGGCTCCTACTCTAAAATGGAGCAATGACTATTAATAAGCATTGGACTTATCAATAATTGGTGGAGTTTTCCACTCTCTTAAGATCTTGCTCTGGTTTGGTCCTTTCTAATCCCGGTTTAGCTGCAGTCATGTTTAGTCTTAATTGATCCCAAATTCGATGTGGTATGTTAAGTGTGAACACAATTTAAAACTGCACATAAGAGCTGAGGAACAACTGGTTCCATTTTGTTGTCCTACACGTAAACATACATTTGAACTAACAGTGTATATTGTAACTTCCAGCACACAATTATTTCATGGAGTTTGCCGTCATCAAATGTCGTCTGTTTGTCTGCCCTGGGTTCTTCTTTGGGCACAATCCTCTCTCACCCCCCACCACACGTGCCCTCCCCTCACACACACATCGACCCCACTGTAATCTCTAATCTCGTCTCGATTAGCACCTGACAGAATTTCCATGGCTTTATCAAACCGAGCCAACCAGCCAGACGCTTATCAAGCCCGGGCCCCAAAATTTCACAAGAGCAGAAATTTTTGAGATTAAAAAACACAGCTGGTGAAATCTTGAATAAGTCAAAAGAATATGAGAATGAAAAACTCCATCGCCATCACACAGTACAAGAGAAGACTTTTGGATAAGAGGTGCGTGAACTGAAGGGCAGGCCAAGATTTAACCTACACTGTTTCTTTTTATTGGTTTTGACACAAAGGAGATAAGCAAGTGTGTGTCTATATGTGTGTGTGTGTGTGTGTGTGTGTGTGCGTGCCTGTGTGTGTATATGGTTGTGCATGTGAGTGGGATGAAACCAGGTTAACAGCAGTTGATCAAAGAATTTTTTGTACCACAGTTAACGGTCGCTGTAACAGTTGCTAATAGAGATAATAGAGATAGAGGGAGAGCGCTCTTCACTCAAAAGTACCCATTCTTTCAAGAGATTATTCTTTCGAGACAATATCTGCAGCAATCTGCTTTGTGCTTGGGAAAAATATTAAAAAGTAACTGAAAAAGCAAGAAGAATGGATAAAGTGAAAGTAGCCATGTTTCAAGCAGGAACATATAGTAGATAAAAAATACATTATTTGAATTTTTAGATGCAACTATATTTAAAGGTAAAGTATGCAACTTTCTGGAGGTGGTATGTGACCAGCATGATTCCATAGAAATAGAATGTTAAAACCATACTTCGGTACATTCTCCATGCAAAACACTTCTATGGAAACAAGCAGTAGGAGGCCCTCCTCCAGGCCAAATAAGAGTCAGGTTTGTGGAGATGCAAGCCCGCTCTGAGAAAGGATGCATGTTTTTTTTTACATTTTTCAGTGCAATAAACACAAACAAAATTTTAGCTATTTTTTGGTTAAAAAGTTACATACTGTGGCTTTACAGGTGCACTGTGTAACTTTTCTAGTTGAAGGTCCACCACCTGCTGCGTCCTCATATTATTTCTTTATCTGGAGTGTCTAACAGTAAGTCATTAAACTTATTTTCCAGAAAGCAAAGTTATAGATCAGATTTGTGCTAGTTCAATAAATAGAAGGTAGATACATTTAACGCCACACTGTGGAACATGAGTGAGGCAATAACATCTCCATGTAGACAAGCATGTAGCGGACTCTGCTCTAGAAAGTTTACATAGTTCACCTTTAAAATCATTCATATTTTTGTAAGTTTGAGAAAAATGACTGATGTTCTTGACTTGACTTTGTGGTTTAGTGTAGGAGTGAGGAAGCAGGTGCAGTGGCTTATCCTTGCAGAGTACACCTTGGTCAGATCATTTGTATCAGGTTCCCACTAAAACACTAGGACTCAGTGGTGGTTTTCTTAAAACGTGTGAACATGAGCTGTCTAAGCTACTGACAAAACCATTTTTCTGCTCAGGGACATTTGAGCTGGTAATTTTATGAACCATTATGCTATAAGTATCTATCTGCCTTTTATAGCACAAAGTCATTCACAAGTTTGTTTAGCCATTAAGACATTTCTCACCCAGTCCTTTAAATGTATCTAGGCTTATGACAATTTTTGTGAAGTGCTTTGAGTGACTGCTGTGACATTGGCCAATACAAAAAATAAATTTAATTCAATTCAATTTAGAATAGATTTTAGGGAGTAGTTTGGTTATTCTATATTGAAAATAATTATTTATAGATTAGATATAGAAGTTATAGATGTCAGCTGTAATAAAAGCTAAAATCAAGAATACAAAGATACAAATATACTGTATAATTTTTTCAAACCAGTCCCTCCTTAGTGTTACCATAGCTTTACCTTCACTGTAGCCGGGTGTATATGGCTGTGGGCTGGCACTGTCTCTGTCCTCTGTGGAGTCCTCTGGATCTGAAGCTCCGCCCTCTTCTCCGGAGAGGCTCATGTTGTCCGCGGTGTTCTCTTCCCCGCTGTCCAGCTCACCCATGGACCCTGAAGACACAAAACAGTTAAAATTTCATACAATAATTTTATGTCAAGTAAGTATAGATATGAAAAGAAGATTTTCGGTAACACTTTATAATAACTACAACTACAAACATGGTGAAAGACTTCATTCATTCAGGGTTAGTAACTACTTAATCAATACCTTAACCCTAACTCTCAAACTCATAACATCTTAAGTAGTTTCGAAGCCTGAATCATTCTCGGTAAACTATGTGTTCATTATGAATTAAGTCTTAGCTAATTAAGTGCATTTATTATAAAGTGGTACCTGATTTTCAAATGACACATAACCTGCTGTATGCATTAATCATTGAGACAACTGTTTTATAGGATCTTGCTTTTAAGTTTGTTTTGTTCTTTTTTATTCAGTGTGTGATAGGCAGAGCTCTGGATCTGAGGACATAATAACTGTGAGCAATTTACACTTACAAATAACAGTTTAATTATGTTCCTGGAGCCTTAAGTCCAAACAAAAAAATAATAGAAAGCTACTTATGCTAATACTTTTTGAAATCGCCTGAACGCAGCGCGCCTGTTTTATAAGTGTCCTCTTGAGAATAAAAACACATATGAGATGGATTGGACACAGTGAACGCTCTAATCCAGCAGATTAATAGCAGAGTGCCAGGACACCTCCTAGCCTGATCCCTATCACTTACACTGCTATAGTCCCCGCTGACCACAGTAATTAAGACACTACTTCTCATCTATTTTAGCCCCTTTGAAGATTACATCCAAAATATGGAGACGGCTAATATGGAATTAATGGGACTTTCTTAAATTGCTTTATTAATAATAGGTTTTCGATTGGGTGATTATGCCAGACAGAGCTAAACGCTGAATTAACTTGTGATATAGAAAATGATTTAGTGGTGTGAATTATTGTCTCACAGGTACACATATAAGTTCTGTCTTGACCATTTTGCATATAGCTATTTTCACAGTCTCAATACATTTGGTTGGATTTGTCTGTTGTGATTGATACAGTACTACTAATAAATTAAATGCACCGGTAAGCATTCCTGAATCATTTTGAGAGTAAAATATGTCACTAAAAATGTAGAAGACCAAAGAATGAGAAAAATGCATAGAGATAACTATCCAGCACGCAATGAAAACAAGTTGTGACTGATAAGAGTGCTTTTATGCAACTATTTTATGGAAAGGCCCAGAAATTAAAGTCAGGTTAGTGTAAAATTCATAAATGAGTTTCACTTTTCCTGGATATAATTTGTTGTACTTTTTAGGATGATTGTGTAAACATACAGATGACTCTTCGCTTCATATAGAAATAGAAAATGAACCTGTAACCCTGATATTACCAATATCAATCTCCATCTTAAGTGCTCCAAACCCACCCTGTATATCCACTGATTTATTTTAGCACACTGTTTCTTTAATGGCATTACAGGGTGGGGTGTGAAGAAGCAGCGAATGACTTAAACCACACAAACAAAAGAATATTTTAGGGATACTACACGCAGCATTATCGACCCATGCACTTGCCCGAGCTCAGACAGGTTGTAAATTAATTTCTGATCCTGTGTTATAACCAGTACGGGAATTGTTCCTGGTCTAAAGCCGTGACTGGGGGCGTATATATTTACACCGCTGGAACAAAAGGCCTCTATAATCTATACAAAGCACACAACAATAGGCGTGAATAAAGACGGGTGCGGAGAAAGGGAGAGGCAATTTTTCTAATTCTGTTAATTTCACTTCCAAAGCAATTAAAAAGCAGGCACGGAGATAATGCTTGGAAACAATCGCCGCTGACAAAGTGTTTCTGTCTTTGTAAAGGAAACATCTTTAGGCTAATTTCAACTTCCACGCCTGCATGCTCCGCTCTCTCATTTCAGATAAAAATTAACACTGCGAGATTTGGACCCGGAAAAAAAGAAAAAAAGATCGATCCGGTACACAATATTTTTAGAACGAGGTCCATCTAATTTTCAGTATCTATAAGGGCATTTCAGACAATTAATTTTGCTTTAATCAAAATTGTACAAAGCCAGTTCAGAGTCGGAAATTCCAATTAAATTCGCCGGTTAGTTAAAATGGAAGTTATGAGTTTTTTCTTCATTACTGGCCGTGGTTTTAATGAATCAATCGCTGCATCACTGCTTTCAGACATCAAATGGTCTGGAAAAGTTTTATCCAAGGAGAAGTAGTACAGGCTGGGTATATGGATAGCAGGCCTGTAGTGATAAGTGAGAGGCGTTAGACTTCATTTAGCCTGTTTTAATTGTGACAGAGTGATATCCACAGTAAAATGAACTCAGCTGTGGTGCAATCATAGAAAGACATGTGTATCTGTGAACCAGGGACATTTGTTAAAAGAGGAACAGTCCAAGAACAAAGCCCAAAGCTGCACTCGGGCCTAATCTAAACGAAAGGCCAATATATAGTGTTATAGTGAGATTTGCAATGTAAAAGGAAAGGAGCTTAGGCTATACTTTTCCAGTTTTAAAATCAAGTTATTACAGACTTTTTGTTTGTGCTAAGCTGTGGTCGGAAGTTCAACTAGGAATCATAAAAGGTGTAGCCAAATAGATCTGCATTCATAAAATTCAGAACAAATAAAATGAAATAAAAGCCCATTTGGGGAAGCTAATGATTTGCAATGTCAACCACCAAAAACTAAATCTAAGAATGAAGATAATGCAACATAATGTAATTTATGGTAAAAAGTCACATTTTTATATAGAGCTTGGGGTGGGGTGGGTTAAGTGTCTTGCACAAGGACACAACTGCGGTATTCATTTGTGGGAGCTGGAATTGCACCTCCAACCTTCGGATCAGTGGACAAACTCTCTACCAACTGAGCTACCGCCGTCCCTAATATTATGCAATATTTATGCTACCTTTCTGGTTGTCTTGTCTGGAATGTTCCACAGTATGGCATTTAACTTACTGTATCTATCACAAAGGAGACAAGCAGACAGCTGACTTCCCACCAGAAACTTACATAGTGCATTATTAACATTATAAACATAAAAGACTGCCAAAGAATTATTAAACTTTGTTTTACAGAACTAAGACGTGGTGTGTTTTTGTGAGAGTCACATGCATTGCACAGTTTAGTAATTTGAAAATGTGTAACCTAATTCTTTAAAGTTATTGTTTATATTGTCTGTTATGTTGCCTTCACAGTGATATGTCCTCTCCTCGTTTCCCAGCGAAGATCTGTAGGACTGTGTGTGTGTGTGTGAGCCCACAGAACAAAGTGTGCTGTAGTGATGAAGGCAGCACAGATACGGCTTCATTAACAGAGAGTCCACATCACACCGCAGCTCCACGTTCCTCACATGAAACAACACACATCAAACTCAGATGCACAAGAGCCATTATTAAACTCACAACACGCGCTAACGGCCTCTCCAGCTACCTGAGAGAGGCCCTCACCATCACACAGGCACTTCACCCATCAGCTAGTTTTTACCATAAAGGATCATTAAAAAAATACCAGATACTATGCAATACTTGTGTTGAAACAAAATGTATCGACATTGAAAATGATAAGAAGTAACAAAATGTTCAACTCTGAATAGATTTAGATTTCTGTAAAAACAGTTTGTTATAACCTTATCCATAACAAATCACGTTTGAAATGTGCGGGACACCAATACATTTTTGTCACTCGCTACTGAAATCTACAAACCTAAACATGGTTGTAAATAAACAAATAAAATCACCAAAATGTGCATTAAAAAAAAAAAAAAAATGCAATCTCTAACATTGTTACTATTGCAACTATTACCAACTCCTATACTCTTAAGTCACCACACCAGATTTACTACAGTAGAGTACTTCACCCAAGACTTTTATACCCTTTTATGCTCAAGCGTAAACATTAAGGACACCAGCTACAGAATTTTGAATGAGTTGCTTGTCTTCTTTACTGCACACACTGAAATGCTCAAATATAGTGCCCACATCAGTCACTTGATTAATTTAATATTAGCCTGAACCTGTGATGTGCACTGTCCATTGATTATTGTGGAGCGACAAACTCAAGTCCACCATAGATTCATTCCACTGATCTGAAATCCCAGGAATGCATTGACTTCCTGCTCATCTCCACATCACATCTGTAAAGTACCGAGAATATCAACTGTGTGTGTGGGTCAAAACTGTAGCCTACCGAATCTTGACGCAGAGTCAAACAGCAAGGTTGCACAGACAAAGCCGTATCATTAAAGGTGTACTATGTAACTTTCCTGGTGAAGGTTGTGTCACCGGTCTGTCTCCATTGAGATGTTATTGCTTTGCCTGGAATGTTCCACACTATGGCATTAAACATATCCATCACCATGGAGACAAGCAGGTGATGCCACTAGACCAAGTTAAAAGTCAAATCTGTGGAGATGCAACCCCGCTCACAGTAAGAAGGCATGTTTACAATGTGTTTTTAAAATAATAAAAACACCTGTAGTTGAGTAAATGCATGACAGAAAGTTTAACAAAAAACTGTGGAGCATTCCAAGCAAAGCAACAAACATGAAAATGATACGCAATACTACATCCTTAACTGTCAATAGAGTTACTTGCACAATGGAAGCCACACCTGAGGCTCCCGTATAAGGCAACAAGGGAACAATTTGCCAACACATTTATATGTTATATTAGGTGAAGGTAAATTTTTATTTTTAAAACTATAATTGCTGATTGGACAATAAAAAGGAATAACTAACCTTCTTCAAATTAACATGAAACAAAGTTGAAAAATTAGTTGGTTGTGGAGCGATTTCTGGTGAAAATGTGAACACAGCAGGACGCCACATCAAAGAACTCAGAGTAAACAGACTGCGTGAGTGCACAGCAACATGTGGGCCTGATTTAGTCATGTTTGAAAAATCAAATACAAACCTTACTAAAAGGAAATAATTAGTTACTTATGTCCTTTACCACTGTAAAGTTTAGTAAAAGATTTGTGGATACAATTAAACACTACTACTAACTACTGCGGGAACTAGAATACAATATAATATATAAATATGTCAAACATTTTTGAAGCAAAATAAATTAAACATTTCAACCTATTGTCCAAAAAGTGAACCTTAAGTAAACCTAAATGCGAAGTGCTTTTTTTCTGAAGCTGTTTATGTCACATTAACTTTATCTTTTAGAAAGTTTGACTTCATTAAACTAGTAATGGATTTGACAGTGGGAATGAAAGAAAATGAAAAAAACTGAAGGATTTCATGAAACTGTCTTTGTTTGGTGTTGATAATCGCAAGGAATCGTCAACTCATGTTGTTTGTTTTCACAATAATCGTAACACTGAAATTTGATATTGTGACAACTATTGATAACTTTGCACTATTATTCTACAATGTAATATTGTGGATTGATGTGTAAAGTTTACAGGTAGTATCACTGAATTACATTTTGTATTTGCAGATGTTGGAACAGAGACATTTCTCAGATTGTTTTATTTACCGTTGTACTACTTTTAGTCTACAGCACTACAAACATCTGAGACCACTGCATACCACCTGACTTGTACCGTGGCACATTCACACTATCATTCATCCTCTCCTCTGTCCACTTCCCCCCTCTCTCCCCCTCCCTTCTCTCTCCCTCCCCTCTCTCTCTCTTCCCTCTCTCTCCCTGTCAGAGCCTGTTTTTTGGGGGGAGCGAGTGCGGGGCTGTGGAGTGACTGGGAGCGTCAGTGTGCGGATAGCTGCGAGCCGTTGGCGGTTATCGCCTCCTGCAGACTCTCTGTGCCGGTCTGATCTGTCTCCTCTTCATTAAGCAAATACGCCGACGTGGAAATGAAAACATAATAGCTATTTGATTTCCACAGAGATATTTTGCATATTGGTTCGGAGCTGATAGCGGAATTTCATCAAGTCGTTTTTTTCCCCTCTTCTTCTCCTACCGCCTCCACCCTCCCCCCCGCGCCGTCCCTTTTTAAAAACTGAATTACTGAGCCGAGCTGGGCCGCCTCTCACTCGCATTTCCTTACATTGCTGGGAAGACGAGAGAGAGAAAGGGTGAAATCTAGTTCCCCAGGAAGACTACTTAAACGATTAAATATCCCCCTATTCTCGGCTTTTTTGATAACAACGAACAAATTTAAAGAATTGCCAGTGCTTTAGGTTGGCTATACTAATCAGAGATAGGAAGGAGAAAATTAACTCCTTAATGAGCAGAGCGGTGGCGGCGATAAGGGTCCTGGGGAGACAGTGGAGAGGCGGAGAGGGGCACAGACACAGCAGATAGAGATATTAGTGGTCAGTCCTGAAGGGGCACTTAGGGCCCCACTAGAGGGCAGTAGACAGTGATAGCTGACCTCTGAGGGTATATGTATTTAACCATGGCCAGTGAGAGGCTGATGTCAGTGCTAAGAGTAAATCAAATCACCTGCTTGAAATTTTAAGTCAGGTCAATAGAAACATTATACGTTAAAATTAGCTATGGTTTAGTAAATTGTAACATTTCAACCATCACAATACAAATGTTCTGATCATAAAACATATACGCAGCAGTCACATGAGCCAGAAGGTCATCATGTGACAGGGGGAGAACGCTCTATCACACAAACTCTCTGAACTGCAATAAAGGCTAAATATACCAGCAGCACTGACACAAGACTATTTACATGATTTATTAGGGCCCATTCATTCATTCATTACTAGGAAATCCAGTCTGCATTTCTTTTCAAGTATTCTTTGGCAGCATAAGAAATCGTCATTCCTCACACTCAAGGCCGCCTCACACCAACACACAATCAACAGACCACAGAGCAGGTGTTCTCCGTCTGCAACACAAGATCACACTTCACTCCTCTTTTATAAGTGGGATCAAACCCAATAATGAGATCATGCATTGTGTATGTGTTTGTAATCACAGGACGCATATTGAAACTGAGAGTTCAGTTGCAAAGACAGAGGAGTGCCATTAAGAAATCTGGTGAGGCAGATGAACGTGCAATAGAAATATTACACCGACTTCATCAAATCCACTCAACTTTCACTGATATATCGTGCAAAGCAGCAACAAAAATATTTTTCGTCAATTTACTTGAAATGAGTTACCAGAGAGAGAGAAACAGAGAGAAAGAGAGAGAAGAGACAAGAGAGAGAAAGGGAAGAGAGAGAAGAAAGAAATTGAGAGAGAGAAATAAGGGGGGGAGGACGTTAGCATACAGCTGAGCCCAGACCTCGGACTAGAAGTCAGGCATGCAGACGAAAAAGGCAGCCCGATAAGGTCCGCTGATAAAAGATAGAAAATAGCAGCAGATTTGAACTTTCCCACCGTCCTAAGATCCGCAAAGAGGGGGGAGGAGGGGCCGTTCAAGAGCTTATTGAATCCTATCCTATCTCCAGCCATCCACCCCAACGCACACCCCTCCTGAATCCAAAAAAGCAAGGCCGTGGCGGGATACACGGTTGATACAAAAACAAAAGTGGGAGTCATCACATAGTTTTATCGCCAAGTGTAGAATGAAGACTTGAATAAAAGGCATAAGGGGTCAAGGAGAGGTCGCGGTGAGCTTGTCTTTCCTTTTAAAAACGCACACAAGGTCGAAATGTGCACAGTGCTAGCATCGCTCCATCCTCTGGTCCTATCAATAGTGTTTCCAGCCATATCGAGCTCCTCGTCTGTGCCGCTGATAGTGAAGCGGCCTTGAGTAGAATGTGGGAAGATTCTCACAGTTTGGGGAAGTACGATAGTGTGCGTGTGAAACGGACAGATCACATTCATTCACAAGGTTCAAAAAGCAGCAGGGAGGAGACTTGAGATGGTCCACCTGTTTGGTCTGGTTTGGTTTGTCCAGGTCTAGTCTGATCTACTGACCTTTTCATTTAAGTGGACAATAGAAGTTCCTACTAACTTGAAGGGCTGAGATATTCAGACTTTGGAGGAAGTATATTTGTGTTCAATGGCAATGATTAAAAGTCACTTTTTATTTAGGAAATAATGATTAAGGATTAGTAAGAAAACTGAAAGCAGTTATTATTTAATTATTAAATAAAATAAAAAATGTTGATCAATCAATATGGGGAAAAAAAAATTGTTGTAGTTTTTTTTGTCATATCACAGAATGACAATGTGCGACCAGAAAGGCATCGTTTATATATTAAAAAAAAAAAAAAAAAAAAAAA
>KN485937.1:74480-94651 GCA_000787095.1 Periophthalmodon schlosseri
ATAATGTATTGCAACATCAGTGAATGAAAGTGGTTGAAGTGGTTGCTGTCAGGATGTGCAGCTTCATATAGCTGCAGAGATGGTGATATGTTCTGGAACCTGACAAAACATAGAAAGATGAATAAATTCAATTATTTTTGCTCTGTTCCAGTGTGCCCTCCCTTTACACCTGCTCTCCATCCTCTCATACACAGCCTTGTTGATTATGTGTCTACAGAACTAAAGACTAAACATACAACACTTTTAGAAGCCAATACAGTCCTAGGACAGTGACACTTGAGATATACCATTCATTGCTAGCTCTGAACGTGTTATTGTTACTTTGTGGTCATATATCCACAGTGCTGCCGGTCATAACTTAATACTTAATACACACAAACAGACCTGATAAACCAATGTAATGTAAAGTAAATGATTAAAAAATTATATTAGAAAAAATACTATTGTATTGTATTGTATTGTTATTTGCAAATATTAAGTTAGAAGAGGACAGAAATAATGAATAAGACATTATAAACCAGTTATGCTAAGTAACAATATCATAGACCAGCGGTTCTCAAACTTTTGACACCACCTAAGAAAATATTTGGCCTTTCGAGCACCAGATCCAAAGTCTAAAAGAGGAATACTCTAGGTCTAACTTAAGGCTAAACCAAGGCTAATATTGGACTACACCTTTGCTATACTAACACGGGCGAACCCAAAGGAGGACAAAAAAGTGGATTCAATTGACTGCACGTACCATAGTTTGAGAAACACTATCATTGGCTATAATAGCACCTTTATATAGTACATACTGAATTACTATAAACATTGCTAGTAAAAGTAGTTTGTGACCAGCAGGTGGTGTGCAGGCTGTACCAGGCAGAAATACCACGAGAGCAGAGAAAGGGAGGGAGAGAGAGAGGAAGGCGGACAGCGGAGGGGGGTGCTGGGGGAGATAAAGGGCACACACTGATAGAGATAAAGACACAGACAAGTCGAGCTAAAGAAAAAACAAGAAACAACGGGGGGTGGGCTGCTTCGCTCGCACTGAAAGTGGGGGGCGCGCTCACAACTTGGGGCTTTGCATGTGTTATCTGCGCCTCTGTCACAAAGCTCCAAGTCCAAATAAAAATAGTGGTGGCAGCAGTGTGTCGCGGCGATAGGCCTCGGAGCGAACAGAGTGAAAGTAAAGGAGATATAAATGCGCTCCATGGCTGGCAACGCCACAGAAAGGGGCTGCGTTCAAGAGCGGGGCATCAGTGGAGCCCCCCGCTGGACCGATAACATCATGTACCAATATGTGTGTCTGTGTTCATAATTACTGCACACACACAGGCCAGCGAAGCCAAGACCACATCTCATCTCTGCGCCTCACCAAAAAGAAAGCACCGAGGCCCCTCCCCCCACTCCAAAAGTCACAACGGGATTTGTGATGGGAAAAATGTGCCTTCCTCAGATGATGGTCAGATAGAGCGCGAGTACAGCCCAAATGTCAGCGATGATAAATGGAAGGGTGCTGAGACAAGATCACAGTCACACAGAGTGAAAATACTGACACTGTAAAGGCATAGAACAGGAGAGGGCCAACAGCTGTCACCACTGTGTTTGAAGAATCTATCCAACTTTAGCTTTGGCATTCAGATCCGCACCATGGCTACGAACAAGCTAGTAAACACCTAGCCCGGGTCAGATCTGATCCAACAGTGTCTTGAAATGAAAGGAACTATTAGCAAATGTAGCATGTAACTAAGATATTGTAGTGTATAGAGTTCAAATAATATGCTTAGGTATATACGATGCGACAGACACAATGTCATTCATAATTTATAGAAAGCCAACAGGTGTTACAGTTTGAGTCTGAAGGCCAATACACACAATATATGCAAATACCATCACAAAAGGCGACAGTTTTCAGATACAGATTCACTCAATATTGAGGCAATATCCTTTTGGGCCTGACGTTAGACTATATAACATCTCATCATGTTTACACTTTTATTTACACAAAGCTGTCCTGTAGTTAATTGAAGAGTAATTAACAATTACAAAACACATTGAGATCGTTTTGTTATGTTTTACAGAAAGAAAAGCTATCGTCGGCCTCTACACTGGTATAGGTTGAGATCGGCAGACACTTAGTCAAAATATCTATCACAACTAAAAGGCTGGATTGGTGTATCTCATGGCATGTGCAAATAAAACTGATATGATTTAATTACAACAACATAACTGAGAAATGTATGAATGGTTTTTTGCTAGTCATGTCATCACTGAACTCATACCATCTTCACTTTAAAATTCCTCTCCTATCCAATCTAGAACATTAGCCAATTTTAAAAACAGAACAGAAAGGGAAGATGCAGCTATACTTGTTTTATTGGTAATCAAACAGTGCTGCTTTACTTCTTATAGCTTATCAGCACTTCAAGTCTCTCCTACCTCATAGATATAAACCTGAAAGGAGCCTGCAGTGAAGTGTGGTTGCTCTGGGCCATGTCCTGACCTAGCCTCAGTTAGCTGCTGCTGTAGTCTGTACCTATAGGCCCAGGCCTCTTAGCTCTTAGCCTCATGTTTGTGCACATCTGAGTGTGCACGGATGACTCCCAAGATTATTTTAATATCAGGCTGGTGTGGATTGCTGATAATGATTAAAGGCAGGGCCCGCTGGACTGAGAGCTGCTAGTACCTATCTGTAATTAGTAACCGTTCCCTATCACTGATAAGATAAACCACGCCTGACCTTTTCCATTTGGTCGCCATGGAAACCCCACACCCCCAACCCCGGAACTCCCCCCTTCTGTATTATTTTAGTGATTAAACAGCAAATAGTGGATGAGATGTGAGGCGGTGATAAGAGGGCTGATTAATAATAGTGCTCTACACGGTCCTGGGGGGGGAGGGGTCAGCGTCAAATGGGCCTTTGTGGTGAATAATGGAAATTTAAGACAGAGCGAAATAAAAGCGAGGCATGATGAGAGTGTGAGGGGACAGGGCCACACTATAAGCAGCCACATATAAGTGCTAAGTGCTGCGGCTGCTTTGCTGGATGAATAATGAATGGCAGGTCTCAAGGTTACGTTTAAGCTGTGGTTTGGAAGTGGACTCACCTCATATAAAGTGAACTGCTGATTGCATCACTGAACTAAACTTCCCCTGAAATTCATACTCACGAGAAATAGCCTACTCCCATTATGGGTGATGGTAAAGGATGTGTACGTACTATTTTATTAGTAAATAGCTGATCTCATTCATGATAATTAGCCTTTTGCCATACACAATAACAAATGTGGATAAAGTGCTTACAAATCCAATTAAAAATAGCAATGGGTCAGTGTTTTAGTTTTAAAACAAATGTATGCAGCCTGTAGTCTAAGTAGTAAACATTTTCTTTCATTTACAATAATTAACTTATTTCATTATGCCAATTTTATTTTGTCAGTGAGGTCATGGGGTCTGCTTGGTGAGATGCCTGGACAACAGTTGAATTATCAGCATTACTTATTATTATTATTAGAAAAGTATTCCCGCAACAATGTCTACTTCCAGCCTCTCCTGCACAAGGTGTCCCTGTGACAGGACTGGCCCGTGTGCTGTATCAGTGCATTTACATTGGCAGGGAAACAGCAAGTGTCTATGCAAAGTGGGAGCAGTTGACTCAAAGGTCAGCGTGGGCTCTTGTCTGTCAGATGTGGGGAGCGATAAAAACATCTGGACAGCAGGAGGCACACCTTCCCAAACCGGGACAGGAAAGAGGGCTCAAAGGATACGTAGATTTTGCCCCATTGGGCTCTGGCTCATAATAAATCAGAAAGAAACAAACTGCTGAGTCCCAAATGTTTTCTTTTTTTTTTACAGAATTAAAAAAGTAAAATAGAAATTTAACTCTATAAGTATAGATAGATGTGATATTAAACAGTTATGTTCAAAGCCCTATATATATAAATATATATATCAGCCAGTGTGCTAAACAGGTCCACATGAGTAGGGTCAGTGGGAAAATGTGATATGTGAGATAATGCATTCTGCTTGAATTCCAGCTCCTTAGAGGAGATAGTGTCGTCCATATACAGTGAGTGATGGGATCCGGACCAGATTCAGGTTGAGACTGGAGCATGGTTTTAAAGGCACATATGCTGTATATGGTGATGCTAGAGTAAGCGAATTAGGCTGGGCTGACGGCTGAGGAGGCGAGAAGTCGGCAGAAAAGAGGATAATCTTTTATCTTTCCTCCTCCCAAATGATTCTGTGAGTCTGTATCTCTGACAGCTCCACTTTTGCCTCTTTCATTATTTATTTATCTATTTCTGCTTTGTGTGAATTCAGCTAAAATACTTCTAAAGTGCTTAATGACCCTATCGCCAGCTCAGATCTGCTGCCACATGCTGCCTTCTCGCCGCTTTTCCATTTTTTTTCTTTTTTGTCAAGATATTCTCCGGCCCAGCGCCGCAACGAGCTGCAACTTTATCAAAGCCACAGCGACACGGCTGATTATTGACAAATGATTCCTTCATAGAATGACATAGATGGGACCGTGTGTGGAAGCACCCTAAATGGGCACCCACCCCCAGCAGGCCTGAGGAGATGGTCGAGTGTCTATCTGATTCTATTAAGAGGTTGGTACTTGGGTGAACAAAGCCCCTCGCGCCCGCTACGCATTAGCTGCCATTATACGCTCATGAACTTTGTCACAATCACAATGGTGCTGCACATTCTCCCTTTCTGCGTACACTGATTCTGCGTTTGTGCACTTAAAATGAGATCTTTCAGTTGTGTGTCAATGTGGGTGTACTGTCAGACTAGGGTTGCCAAATAATCATTGCTAATACAAGTATCTAAAATTAGATACGAGCAGGTATCATGGTTATATCATGGTAGAATGGTCTTGAACTATATAACCACATGGTAACTACAAGAATCTTTGCATGAAATCTGGGCCTATATAGCTATGCCAATAACATAGTTTGATGGCAAGTTTACTACAGGACTGTATATTTGAGAGATTTTTTAATACCATAATGGAAAAAGTATGGTGACAAGTCATTCATCATGAGATCCCAAACTGATTTGTGTAGCAACCATTGTATCATGTTTCTGAGACAGTGTGGGTGTAAAGTTATGAGGAACCTGGTGAGAACAACCCAATCATTAGTTGACTAAGAACTAATGTGTTATCAGGCGTGCTCTTTGTAAAAGGCCTGCCTTATCAGCTTTATCCTAATCGGGGGACTTTGAGGCCTGATGGAGCGATGGCAGTGAGATACGAGCTGTCGATGTGTTCACGGGGACGGAGACACTGCAAAGTTGCCAATGAGAACTTTGATACCAACACGACACAGCCAGTCCGAAGTATGGCCTGGAGTTGACGTGCACAAAGTAAACTTCAAACTATAGGGGGGCTAAATATTGCTCATATATTCCTTTCTTAATGACCATAACAATTCCAAATGGGGCCAAAATTACTATTCTCACACCAGCCACAAGAGGTCAGTAAAAGGACAAATCTGACATAGTCTGCTAAACTCTTTGGTAGATAATGGTAAAGGATCAGAGCCCCAAATCACCACATTTTGACCCTTGGCCTACACCAACCAATCTCAGCCCCCCTCTTCATGTCGGTCCAGATTCGGAGCGCACGGTGGCTAACGGCTAACGAGGGTGTAGTTTCTTAACATTCATCATGGCTGAACTCTGAAACTTTATCAGCAGCGGAGAGCGGCGCCACAGCCCCGGCCCCGGCTTTCTCAGCTCTCAGATAGGAGCGATAAGACTCTGATAGATTACAGCCGATTGTTTTACTCCGGGGGACACTGCTGCTGCTCATACTAATACACAGAGAGACACAGAGAAGAAGAGAGGTTAGAGGGGTATGGACACATACAATCAGGACCACTACGGTTATAACGTAAAGAACACATTATGAGAGAAATCTGCTATCAATCTGTCACTGCAAATCAAGATCCATGGTTGATAATGAGATAACGTGTGTAAACAAAATAGTTTTTCTAACCAAAACATTAGTAGTAGTACAGCTAGAACTACTAATACTACCCTCACTACTATTTCTACAACTACCAAAAAACTTGGCAAACCTTGAAACGCATATACAAACAAGCTCTAGAAATAGATTTCCCATGCACAATAACTTTATTAAGTTTCCTAACATTAGAAAAACTAAAATTTTTTGGTGGATAAAATAAACACTGACTCATGACATGTAACTGCTTATAAGATTAGATATGAATTACTAGTTGATGCTCTTTCAGTTGTGAGAACTCTCGACACACTTTTCCATCTTTAACATGAAATTTTGGTTTAGTTGTTGGTGATGCAGCACTTGTCCTTGTTGGCGTGTAAAAGTGTTCATAGCCTGAACTGTGGTGTGCACGTCAGCAGTGCAAGGCCTACAAAGAGAATATAGGGCTGATGTGAGCGCAGCCGGAGGTGTTGCTCTTTGTTGTGCGTCCACAGAGAGCAGGGAGTGGACAGCTCAGAAAAAGGAGAGAAAACAGCAGAAAAAAAGCTGCCTCTGATAAAAAGGCCCGATAAGACAGGAGTGTGTGTGTGGAGGAGTTGGTATCAGTCTTATCTATCAGTCTTTTTCACTGGGAGCCTGTGTTGTTTTAGCCCTTATCTAACAGAACCAAAATGCCAGGAACAAAAAGACAGAGAAGAAATGGCCCTGTGTGGATTATTCATGGGGCCAGCCGATAAAATGGTGATGCTGAAATCAAGACCACGAATGAGGCCTCACTCAGTCTTTCCCAGAATGCATTGTGTGGCTGATTTTTACAGTTAGATGATAATAGCAGAGTGAAGGTGGTGTATAGCTCATTGTGCCCTTTCTGAAACCAGTGACTTCATACACAGGCTCTGGTAGGCCCAGATAAGACTGGAGACATGACCCAATGTTACCTTATAGGGCACAGGCTTCAAAGCCATTCATTTACAACTTGCAACTTTTGTAACTTTATATATGTATAGCTATAGGCCTATAGATTAGGTAAATCAAAATAAGGCAGCTCCAGTTCCAGTTCCAATCAATGCCAAAACAATTCAATGGCAAGTGTAATATTTGAAACATTCTCAAAATATGTATCAGCAATATTCTCTGAAAACATCAATATTATACACATTGATTGTTTATAAAATAAAATAAAAATCTATTCTTTTTACCGGAAGCAATACTTATATTTCCTTTCTTTTGTAGGTTAAATAAAATACAAATCATACACTGGGATTAGATATGATGAGACTATTGGCGTGAGATAAAACCAGTTTTATTTTTGTCAGGTTTTGTCAGGTTCTATAGGGGGTGGGTGAAAGTGTGAGAGAGAGGGACGGTCCTTATGTTTCACACTTGACCCTCTATTTAACTGTCGGTCTCCTGCTGCCCCCCTGCACTACTTTGGGCTGGTTACCTACCTGATGTGCTTCACAATATACTCTGCACCTGTCAAAAGGTCATGCATATTGCAACTAAAAATGTTCATTTCTTTACAATGCTGTTTATTCACTCTTACATAGCAGTTATCTCTCCTCAGGGGAGGGGACTGCAGCAGATCTGAGGCTGCTGTTAGATATGCCTGGATATGGGCTGAATCCGGTGACCCCTAAGAGACACTCTGACCTCTCCTTGACCCAAATTATACATTTCAAGAGATTATACTCCATATGTACATATGATGTACTTTTGGTATAGTCCATCAAATGGAGCAGTAGACTCCTACCCACAAGGTTCATCTCTGGGCCTAAGCTGCCTGCTCAGCCTATCCTCATCGCTCATCATCACACGCTCAAGCGGCTGCCCTGACACTGCTCAGCACCAACCTATCAGAGGTCACAGACCACTTACCCATGCAACCGCCTTGTGTGCCCATCACCAGTCTCACCAACATGTATAACTTGCAAGGTGATTAAACCAACGCTTCTCTTTGTGGTTCTGACCCTCCAATGCACCGCCCGTCATCCCCTGCTGGTGTCTAAATGACAAAGCAATGTTATCACCGTCACAATGAATCCATTTTTGTCCAGACTGAAATATCTACGTACCATTTCCATTCACTGGTAATCAATAGAGTTTTGAAGTAGCAGTTAGTTATATTGGAATGCAAAACAGTGCAATCTAATGATAGCTCAATGATTTCTTATATGAAAAATTAGAATCAGAGATATATAGCATTTTTGGTATTCATGGCGCCACCTCTTGGCTTGGCGCCACACTACAGCTTTTGAACAGCATCTGTGCTACTGGGTCTGTATTGTAGCAGACAGTGGCCATCAGCAGTAATCTGATGTATATTCATAGAGTGGTAGATATTTGTGAGAAGTGGAAAACTATTTCACACAGACGTATCGAGAGTGTGTAAGATAGAACGCCTGTGTGGTCTAATCTGCCAAGGTCAGTGAGTGTGGCCTGGACAACAACATGTTGTTCTACTGCAGCAGCATCCAGCAGCTCCCATCAACAACAATCACACACCACTAAACATTTACATAAGACTTGAATATAGTGGGGTACTTCAAATGTGTTATAAACTACATCTCAAAATCTGAATGGGGGTGCATGGGCATTTTCACAAATGTGAAAAAGACCCATCTTTTTTTAGGAGTTTACAGTATATTTTTTTCCATTATAGCGTTTATCAGTTCTATTTGGAGATTTTTGGACTTTACAGAATATACTCAATATGGACTGCACATCTTCGAAACAACATTCACAATCATGATATTATCCATATTTTGACAAATTTCCCACCTCTAATTCAGTTTGGTGATGGCATTTATGAAACACTGATAGCAGAACAGATAGAAACAAGTCTGAACAAAAGTATGTATTGGCTGAACTGTTACTCATTGCGTATGCTTGGTCTGTATCTGGGTGAAGGTTGAGGAGACACAGGAGGTCAAGGCACATATAAGGTAGGATAGGCATCAGAAACTGTTTTTGATGAATACAAGATTTGGATCTTTTCAAAGTGGAACTTGATGATAAAAGCTGCAGTTTAGTGTGCTGCCTCCTGACCTCAGGCTTTTAAATCCTTCATCTCAATTTACCATTCAAACTCCTCCTAAACAAGAGCAGTTTTCCACTCCACATCCCTGTACACTAAACTCCTCAGACTCACGTCTAGTCCGGCACAATGGCCTCCCCACTTCAGGCCTGCTTTAGAGAAATGAAAAGAGGAACGTTTTTTTCTGCTTTTCTGTCGCACCCCACCCTTTTCTCGATAGAAAGAAGGAGAGGAAGAAAAAAAACATAATTTATCTGTGTATTATCAAGAAAGGCAGACACTTTAATCACTCAGCTATGAAGTCAGTATTTCCATTCTTATCAGCGGCAGGAGTGGAAATGGAGAGGAGATAGCGTTGTGGGAGCCCATCGGTGGGCAGGAATGATAATGGGGGGTGGGGGTGAGAGAGGGAGGTGGGGGGGCAGGGCTTCGGCTATTGGACCGCTGTGTCAGCTCTATCTGCAGCCATTATCAAGGCTCTTATCACACTCAGCATCAGGCTCGCTGTAATGGGGCCAGTTCAACTTTCCACATTATCATAGCGCCAAGACCTGCTTCGCCAAGGCTAGGGGTCTGGCTCAGACACACAGAGGGGTGGAGGGTGGTGGGGTGGGCTGAAAGAGGGGTGATAGAGGTTTAAAATGGATGCTCGGATTCATCTGAGGAGGTGGAGGAGGTGAGAGCGGCCCATGGAGGAATCTGAATCCACTTCTGCGACTGTTGTTGAAGGCTGGAGCGCGGTGACATTGAGTTGCTCCTTGTTGCGTCTACACTCCTCAGGCCTGTTTACCTTCTCACTCCTAACTTTACCGATCCCCATCCTAATGAAGACCAATGTTGAGTTAGCTTGACAATATTACATCAACACAGTTTGAGCAATTTGCCAACAAAACCCAGTTGCATACTATCTTGTTCATGGGCCATAGTAGGTGTAAGTGATGATGATGATAATAAAGAAGTGAAATGCAATCCTCTCCAAATGGACCCGATCATATGTAGTCAGTAATCTTTCATGCCATTCTTGAAGTCTGGCATTTGCATATGATGAGTGACAAATATGTCATGTTGATTGATCTTTGTATAATTTAAAGAAAGAAAAGTAGCAGTCAGCAGTGCTAATCCAGAGTGTAGATTTTTTCAGGGCATTGGTCACCTGTGTGTCCACATACAAACACAGTATGGAGAGATGATTGGCAGCTCACTTATCAGGGCTAGAGCCAGAGAGTTTACACAAGCACAAAGCCAGCCACAGCAGTGCATCCGAGCAACACAAAACCCCTCACAAACTCACCTTCCACATAATCGCACCAGAACTCATCATGCCCACTACTGGCCTCTGTTGGTCACATTGAGAACTGCATGGCAACGGCAGCCCCACAGTACCAGTGTCCCTGCTTTATTTGAATGGGCAAACATGGGTAGGAGCCAGTGGTCTAGACCTACTGCGTGGAGGTGAATCCCCAGAGGACAATCCAACGTCTCCTCTTTCTTCTTCTATTGTTTTGGCTTCAGAATACTCCTTATCGTCCATTTCCTCCTCTCACTGTTCTATCCCTTTTTTTTCCTGTCAGTCCACAGTAAAAACAGAACTGGCATTAGTATCATAAATGTAAAATGTACTAGGAGGGGCTTTTTTTATTTTATTAAAACATGAAATCGCATATAGGCCTGTCATGATAATAAAAGAAAAACAATATCTATAAATATTTAAAAGTATTTATCAAGTGTACTTTTTCTTTGCACTCATTTTATACAACATGGTCATACAGAAATGGTTATGATCACTTAGAAAAGGGTACAGACTCCTGGGATTAATGGCCTTCAATATTTATTATACTGTAAAGCCACAATGTGTTATTGAGACAGGCCTACAGGTACATCACAGCAAACCTAGTAGTGTACTAATAAGGCAAAACCAAAGACTATGAACGCCTGATGCTCTAGTATATTTGATGAGGACTGTAGACTTTTCTAGATTTTGAGTTGTATGTTCACTTGACACACTAACAGTAGGAGCAGCTGGGTCAGAGGTGAAAGTGTTAAATGCATGTGTTCTTTATTCTTACAGAGACAAAGACACTTCTGAACTTTGACCTCTGCAGCCACACTTTCATAATACGCTCCATGTGGGAATTGGACAATGGGCTTTGAGCAACTGTTGCACTGCCAGTAGTGTGTTTGTGTGTCTGTTGTAAAAGCAGGTCAGGCTGCGTTGTTTGCTCAGGTTAGCTTAACACCCCGGAACAGGGCGCTTGCACAGTAGGAGCAAATGGAAGTCTTATCACTGCTCACGATAGAGAGGGGGAGGGGGGCCATAACACTATAACTTCTATAGCACATACAAGAGGGACATGTCTAGTGTGAGTGCAGTACTGACCAAAGGGCTCAACTCAGGTAAAGGGAACGCAAGCTCTGGAGAAGACATTTTAACCAGGGCAGTGACTGGGGTACTAGGGCTGCGAGATTAATCACAATCAAATTAAAATTGCAATTTGAATGGATGTAATTGCCAAATCACAAAAGCTGCAATTTTTGAAGTACCATAATTTCCTCCACAAACAACAAAATATCCTGTCTTATTCTGCATAAAAACTGCTAACCCTGTACAAACCTTTTCTGAAATGTGATTCTTGTATTAGTTCATATTTCAGTCTTTTTGTCAATTCAAATGTGACATTTGAACAAAATCCTATTATTAAAACATAAATCGCAAATCTAATCGCAGTTGCAATGCTTGTCAGAAAAATCAGTTATACATTTTCGTCAAATCGCTCAGCCCTGAGATACAATATAGTAGGGTTGTCAAAAGTAGGTATTGACAATCAAATATCAATAGAAAAACTAGTATCAAAACTAGATACTAATTTGAGCCAATATCGATACTGATAATAATCACAAGACATAATTTGACCTTTTCTGAACAGTCTTATAGAATGATCTAGTATTTGATGTAGAAAATTACATTCTATTGTTAAAAAGAGTATTGTCATTGCAAAGTATATTGTGCTTATTACTTGTCAAAATCGAGTTTGAACATTTAGTATAGTGGCAACACTACTATATAGTCAGGATAAATTCAAAAGTTTAAATTAAATCACTGTCCATATCTTTTTGGAATTCACATGATCACATCGAGACAACTGCAAAACAGACTAAATGTGTTCTCTTAGAGCAGTTGGCTGTTTTTATTATATTTTATTACATTGTCATATATAGACCACTGCTACTTAAAAGTTTAGTGACAGAGTTAGCAAAAGTCAGCTTTATACCCCAAGATTTTAAATGTGTTATATTTTTATATGACAATAAAAGAGCAATAAAATAGCAAAAACAAATTATGTACTTCCTGTCATGTTTTTAATATGCCAATCTTCATTTTCCACTCATGAGTTTGTTGTCTTTGCAAACAAACCTTCCCAATACAAAGCTATAGCATTTAAGATACCAGAATGTATGTATGTAATGTGAGAAATATATACAAAATATTATTCCACAAAAAATACTATTCATATATTGATATGAATCGGATGACTATGGACAGTGTGTACTATGCAACAAGGTCAAGCCAAAAATATATAGTACTGTACTCATGACTCAGTGACATGTATAGAGATAAGACATTTGCAAGGCATGTGTGCAAATGTTGCAGAGAACTTCACCAACACTGTCGTTCAAGATAAGATAAGATGGACTTTATAGATTTAACAAGAGAATTTCTTCATTACAACAGCTAGTATAGGGACAGGATAAAGTGCAAAAAGCAAGAAAGTTTTATGAGCTAGTAATTATTCATTTGGTGTGAACCTATCATTTTCCCCAAAAGTCAAGTTAATATAAAAATAGAACTGACATTATCCACAGAGACTAAGTTCTCCAAAATACAAAGCTGTCAGTTTGAAAAAGCGGACCCTAACAGAAGTCCTTAGCATAAGAGTACACTGTATTTAAAGGGTGACTTACTGCTGCTGGGCCTGAGAACAGGTCACAGATGGCACATGAGGACACAGAGGAGATGGTGCTGTTGCTCAGGTTAAACAGCCTCCATCATCGTAATTGCCGCCAGAGCAAACACAATGCTATTCTCCAGACCAGCTAATGTTTTCTCTGCTCCCTCATTGCAGGAGGCCAAAGGTCAAAGCGCTTACAACGGCACTGCATGGCAGAACCACAACTCACACACACTGTGGTCCCCTGGGTAAATAGCAGGAAGGGGTAATAAGTCATTTACACACGGAGCTCAAACGCAGCTTCCTTTGTAAACCTGACAACTTCCCCCTGTTCTCCATCTTAACACAACACGCGGCGCCCGCACCGCCACATGCACAATACAATATGGATTTACACACACAGTCACACTGATACTCAAGGAAGCCAAGGCCACAAAGGAACTGCTGTTATGGCTCAACAACAACAATGTAAGAAGTATCATTTTATCTGATGTAACTAATCAACCCATAAGGGGTCACAAGTATTCCCTGTGTGAGTTTCTGTGTAAAGCTAATGCTAAATATGTAAAAGCTGGACCATGGTAATTATGGTGTTTGATTGATAGAGATACAGGGGGGATGAAAATGCTTATTTGGTCAATATGTTTAGGGTCTTAATTAATTTCAGACAAGGATTAGGTGATTCAAACATTTTACATCTTTCTTAGAGTGTACTAGGTATAATGTGATCCCAGATAAGCAACCAGGTCCACATACAGAAAGTGGCATGTACCTGTAGATTGTCACCAATGACAGTATTGCTAGCTGCTGTAAAATGTGGCACAGGCAATCTAAACAACATGTTCATGTGCTAATTATGTCTGTATAAAGATAACTGAAGAGTCCAACTGCTGGCCATGTCAAGCCAATACTTTCCTTGAAGTGCCTATATAGTAGTGCTACTTGCTATAGTAATATTGTGTTACTATATATGATATGCAGAAACTCCTGCCATTGTTGCAGCATGATAGGGAATGTTACTCCTTTAACACCTATGGGGCAGGTGTTCAGCTTGTGCATGTCATGACTTCACACCAGCCAATTCTTGACTGCAAATGTATGAGAAGCCTGCCTTTTTATGCAGCTTTTCTTACATATGAAGTTCTGTGATATGCATTTGATATCCAATCTCTCACCATCTGTTTCTCCTAATATCTGCCAGTGAAATCTGCCCAGTGCAAGTCATTCCGCTGATGTGGCTCTTTCCTCTTGCTCTGCTCTAATAGAAAACCAAGATTTGAAAAAGCAAAAGAAAAAAATCCAACTGATAATCATCGATGAACACTCAAATTTCCCCTACATGTCTGCCGTATCTCTTGCTGCATCTGCAATGAGTAATACGTGGTATTAATTTTAATTAAAATTTATCAATGACAATGCTTGTTAGGGAGGAGAGAGCCCAGAGTGGAGGGAGGGGCCGCAGAGAGAGTGTGAGAGGGAGAAAAGAAATGCATTCACACCTATCATCTAATTATACAACAACATTAATCCCATTAGGCCTGGAACTGATTGCCAGGGTGCGGCCCCACGCTGCTGTTGTTATTGCTGTGCAGCCTGGGCCCCTGCCTGCTCCGGCCTGATAACAACTCCAATCAGACCTGTGATCTGGATCTGCGCCGGAGATCGGCCCCGCGGCTTATCCCAAGTTCACATCGAGCTAAAAGCAGAACAAAGAGAGCACAGCAGCACACACAGAGCAGCACACAGGAGAGAGGCAGAGAGAAAGAGCACGCACCTCGCACAAACAATGAATTCATCCCACAATAGTGTGACCATAAAACCATCACGTGAACCGGGCCTTGTCTCACACTGATAAAGAGCACCACTGGAACACTGCACTGTGAACTCAGACTAGACCACTACCATAAACCTATAGCTAATATTGGAAGTAGAGCAGAGTGGACTTTCTCCTGTTCCGTAATTCTTCTGTAAAATTACTTCTGACATAGGCCAAGGCTTTTCCCACTGTATAGTTGATAAATCTAAAACAAACAGGTATAGTATATTTGATTTGATTAGTATTTATGTGCATAAAACTACACCTGCATTGTTCAGTAAGTTGGACTATTGAGTGTATGTGATAAAGCATGTCTGAAAGCGGCAGGAGGAGGAGTGTCTGAGGAGGTCAATGGGACTTCCTTGTCTGGCCTCTGCAGGCGTCCTGGTTTGCTTTAAGTCGTGGGAGGCAGCTCATTATTCATGCTGACCTCTGAGCTGCACTTCTGAAGTCATAGGACCAACACACACACAGAGACACAGAGACACACGCACGCACACACACACACACACACACACACACACACACACACACCCCTGCACGGTTTCCTTGCATTTTCTGAGGCCCTATCAGCCCTGTGCATCTGCAGCGGGCTTATCTCTCTCCCATCAGCAGGCCTCACTATCGGCCCACATCTCTCTGTGAGGGGTGGGGCTCCTCGGCTGCCATTTAAACACATCACATTGCACATTGCTCTGCCTGCTGCTGTTTACCTAAAAGCTTATTGTATTTTCCGCACAACAAAATTGCATAGCAGAAATACTTTCATGTATAAAATCAACAAAACAGTAAGAAAGTTCAAATGACTGCATTTTTGTTAGTGACCCCAAATAACTCTTAAAGTATTTGGAAACTACCCCAATCTGATAATCACCTAAAAAAATCACATGACAAATCTATTCTAGATCTGAAGTGCCTCGCCCAACTTTAGGATAACAAAGCCGCCGCAGTTGCAAGAAACTCCAGGCTGAAGGTAAGTCAACTCAAAACAATACCAAACAAAGCTAATGCTGTCCCTCGTATAGGTAATTGAGATGCTTGTTTTTGCTCTTTATCCACCATAATTGTAATCATCTGTCAGTTACCAACTGCTAACAACAACACAGTGTAATTAAAGTGCCCTCCACGCTCCATCTCTTGCTCCATCTAGCCCCCCTCCCTCCTTATCAGCTTTAGCAATCGCCGCCACGTTTTATCAAGTCTCCCATCTCAACCGCCAAAATATAAGCCCGGGAAGCAGCCTCATGGGCCGCCTGCCGCTATCACACCATCAAGGAGAGTGCTCTTATCAGGCTGGGAGATCTCCAACTGTTGGAAGGATGACGCACAAAGACACACAGACAAATATCTATGTGCTGCACAAATAAGCCTTCTGCTCCTCCACTTCAGGCCACCAAAAACCTCTGGACTTCAGCCATTGTTGTAACACGTCTCCTGGTACTCTGTCCACTAATGTAGTGGACAGAAGTGGATGAAGTTCTTTGAGGTTTGTTTACAACCTCCATTACTTTTTAGTTGTTATTAATGACTATGAGAGAACAATACTGACTTGTATCAACTATATTAAAGTGTATTATTAGATATGTATGTTGTAAGTCTATTTTATTGTGTTGATTTTATTGTGATGAATTACTCATCAAGGTGATCAGGGATTTAATAAAGGAACTAACAGTTTAGATAAGTTTATACTTTATGATGGTTGTAAATAAAAAACAAAAGAAAACGTTGTTTTTTTCTTTTTCTGGAAGAGTTTGTTTATATGAAAGTAACAACAAGAGTAAAATTTTGCTGTAAGATGGTGGTCTTATTAGTCCTGATGGTGGTGGTGCCAGACCTACATACCCCTAATCCCTTATCACTCTTTACTCTCTTCTATCAAAATGTCTGCCAAATCACGAGAGAGTCACAGGGCTGGAAGTCTGGTCCGGTCTACAGTGGGTCCTGGTGCCGGGCTGAATGTGAAGGTGGACCAGGAGAGCAGATAAAGGCGCCATGACACCCCCGAGACCCCCACACGGACGGACACAGCCAGTTTATCAAGCCCAGGTCTGGATCTGCTACTGCCTGCACCAGAGCTGTCTAAAGGGACTTCACAGCTGATAGACCTCTCTGTGGAAAGAGATATGAATGCACTGCACGAAGACAACTATCAATCCAAACTTGTGACCAGCAACCAATAACTTACAGGGTTCCATTACAAACCCTTGCGTTTACGAACCACTGCTGTTTATTGTCATATAAAAAAACAAAATCAACTTTATAGTGGTTACACTTTTTTTTGTTCTGCCATTTCCCTTTAATTTCTCTTACTGGAAGCTGTAAATGTCTCATGTAGGCTATGTAGGCATAGGTTATATGTAGCTATTGCTACATAGCTACTGTCAAGTATAATAATCTCTACAGAACACAAATTTTCCCAGTTTGTAACATTTTACCTGATAATACAAGTAAAATCCAACCAACAGAAAAACACACTAATAATATAAACTCTGTAGCCTAGGGCCCCATACCAATATCAATTTTTTCCTGTCTTTTAGAAAAATTGCAGACATTGATATATCTTTACGCAATAGTTAGTCATATATTGGGCCATATCATCTGTATCTAAACTTTTGTCTCAAAGTTAATAAACACAGCTGAGGTCAAATGATGGTTGCAGTGATAATCAACCAATGACACATAACAAATTTTTACTTAGGCCTAACTATTTATTCACTCTTTCATTTCATTTGGCAATCTTAAATATTTCACAACAGCATAATCTACAGTTTATTTCTTATCTGGACTTGCATCTCAATTTTAAATGGAGCCAGGCTTGACTAGAGACACTGGAATATGAATTCCATGTGATAAAAGAAATCACATTATTCAGGTCTATGCCGGTTAAACTTGAGGTTTGAGAACACGCAGTTGAGCAATCACAGATAGCATGTTATTATTACTAACTGAGGGAACAGGCAGCACAGCACCGTTTAAGCAAGCCCATTGGGACAACATTCAGAACCACAGACCTGAACAGACCCGGGAACACAGTGCATCACATCATTAATATGCTTCAGCTCTACTTGAACATCAGTCACCCGCGATAAACCTTCACACGTTTTATAAACAGGAAGCAGCCGGCACAGAGTCAGCCAAACGCCTAAGCAAGAAAAGGGCCTTTCAAGGCGGCCTATAAGATGCATTATTGAGTTAAAAGGATAGATGAAAAAAGATCCAATTGTGAGCGGCTATCAGCGGGAGTGATCGGCCAGGTCTTATCTGACGCCCCATCAGTGGAAAAGAGAAGTGAAAAGCCACGGGGGAAGGAACGCCACTACGCCGCTGCCTCACACAAAACAAATAAAACACATCCAATTTTCATCTTTATCAGTGCCTACATCGGATCGTTGCTTATCTGTGTTCACATCGTCTTTTTCAGAGAACACTGACGTTTCCACAACAGAATTAAACAGGAAGCCACAGTCACAGCAGCTGTTGCGCCAATGGACACAACGCCAATATGGAAACTTTTGATAAGCTTTAGAATGTTTAGCATTGTCTTCTACACAATCTAATTATAAATCTGGAATTTTGTGTTTGGTGTAAATATGTGTATTTACTGGGTGTAATGTGGGATTGGGAATGGAAGTAGCCTGTATATGAAAAAAAAAGCACAAAAATAACTAAGTAGCCTAGTTTCAGCCCTGAGACCGTGTTTAGAGACAGGGACACACATCAGTAGGTCTATATCAAGTCCAGCTGATTCCACTGCGACATCAGTTTGACCCCGTGAACTAAATAGGCCGTTAAGTGACAGCATGGACACTCATAGCACGCGGATCTCCCAGAGCGCACAGGGGAAAACGGAAGGAGACTGGAACCAAACCAAACTGAACCAAAACTTTGGATTCTTACGCTTTATCTGCCGGGGTTTGCTCTGCTTCCTGCGGGACATGGCAGTTTCTGTAGCTTCTCTCAAAGCCCGATGTAGACTGACGGGACAGCACGGGAGCTGAAAGTCCTTTCGTCTTGTTCTTCTTCACCGTTCACTGACGCGTCACGGCGCTCCGTCCACCGATCAGAGCAAGCCGCATGACCCGCTGCTGCACTCTGGGAATTTCTGCCTCGAACCAGGCTCTCTGTGTGACAAGCCTTCGCACTGTCCTGGTTAACAATCTAGGTCCTACTTCAGAGTCCACTTACTTTTCTCTGACCACTTCACTTAGAAAAAATCGTTCGTACACTATATTCACGATATTCTTTCGCTGGACTCGCCTCAGACAAATGCTAGCACGTCGGTCAATTAGTCGTTGTCTTGGATCAACAGTATCGCCATAAAACTGCGAGCAATCCGAGTGTCAGCAGGGTCCTAGCGGCGTTCTCTGTCAAGTTTCCCGTGTCCGTTCCGCCCCCTTGTCTGCCTGCTCCGCGGATGAACCGGGCACAGTCTCGGTGGAGTTCGAGCGCTACACTGTCCTCCGTTTACTACACAGCAGCACGCGCGCCTCCACCACGCCCCTTACGTATGACTCAAGGCAGCGCACTTACCTCCCATTGGTTCGCAGTGAACCTTGAAACAAGCTGACAAATACTGTACAGAAACAACAAGTAGCTCGTGGCTATCCAAAGAAACAACAAAAACGAAAGAATAAATCAATCAATATGTTTTTTTTTCCTGTTTTTTTGTTTTTGTTTCCAACTCAGACTTTTTACCGCATTCAAGCAGCTGTATGCTGCTAGGTCATATTATTAGTATTATATTATTTGTTGATTGGGGTAGTTTGGATATATTCCATTTAGGCTAGGCTAGCCTATATAGGCCTGTTTTAAACTTTAAACTTTACATTTACTCTACTTCGTAATATGCATATATACATATCTACATCTAATATACACACAAGTTCCTTCTTTGTCTCATTCTGGATGTAAGCCTATAGATAAGTGGTTATAGACACCACTGCCTTGGTTGGTTTCTGTAAACCTGAAACCTGTAAGTGGACCCATTAACCTGTATTACTTTAAAACGAAGTGCAAAATGCATCATGCCTTCACACCAAGCAACTGCGTCTCTTCAAGCGTGTATCTTATCAAAATCAGCCAAATGGCACCATCTAGTGATATAACAATATATCAACGTCTAATAGAAAATCCTTTTAGGCTTTGTTTCTCAACAGCAGATTTAACCTGACATTAGATGCTGATAATGATTCATAGCTGCTCAAATGGTGCAGACAAAAGGAATGATCTTCAAACCTAAAGGTGCACTAGACCAATATAACTTTTCCGGTGGAGGGTCTGCCACCTTTTTGTCTCCATAGAGATGTTATTGCTTTGCCTTGAATGTTCCACAATGTGGCATTACACTTATCCATCGGACATTAATTCATTACAGGTGTTTATATATGTGTAAAAAAAAATATATATATATAT
>KN485938.1:2486-30049 GCA_000787095.1 Periophthalmodon schlosseri
TGCTAGCGTCTGAAGAGGGAGTGAGAGAGGGCAAGTGTCTGATGAGGAAGTGAGAGAGTGCTAGTGTCTGAAGAGGGAGTGAGAGAGGGCGACTGTCTGAAGAGGGAGTGAGAGAGGGCAAGTGTCTGAAGGACCCGAGGACAGGGAGGAAAAGAGGGCTAGTGTCTGAAGAGGGGGTGAGAGAGGGCTAGTGACTGAAGAAGGAGTGAGAGAGGGCTAGTGTTTGAAAAGGAAGTGAGAGAGGGCGAGTGTCTGAAGAGGGAGCAAGAGAGGGCGAGTGTCTGAAGAGGGAGTAAGAGAGGGCTAGTGTCTGAAGGGTAAGAGAACAGAGAGAATATCCAGAGTTATGGACGGAAAAGTAACATTGAACAAGCAAATGTATAATTGTATTTATTTCATTAGAAAACCATAAAAGAAAACCCAGTGTGATAAAGACGGGAGCAGAGCAGTGGTATAACACACGTTAACATTTATCCAGTGACATCTTATAAAGCCAGTGGCTTTATAAGATGTTTTTTTTTTTTTTTAGTCCATTATTCATGTGTAACCATGTGGATGAGGTGGTCAAAATAAAAAATAAGGACTAATTAGAAAAGACTAAACAGAACCAACAATGCCACTGGGACATTGCCATAGACTGTATAAAGAAGTGGACTAAGTGAGCGTGACGTCACCCACTGCGTTCGCCTTCAGTCAAATGAAGCTCATCGAGGCTAGAGCAGATATAGAGGTGAATTTGGAGCCGACTTCCAACCGCGAGTATCATAGCAACCGAAGAGCCAATCTGGAGCGAGGCTGTTGAAGGTAACGCCCAGCAGGGAGTGAGCGTTTAGCAATGCTGTCAATCAAACCTGTTGCTAACGTGAAGTGACCTCAGGGATAGAACATGACTGATTTGTCTGTTATTAATGTTCATATCTTGACTTACGGAAAAAATTGTGAAATAAAAACACCAGGATCATGTAGAGCAGGTTAATATGAACATTTTAAGACCAAAATGACGAGGCTCACTGCAGCAGTTACAAAGAGAGGGGCGACAGTTTTTCAATGTAAAGTGAACTGGAGCCAGAGTTGTTGGAGCCGGAAGCGCGCCCATGATCACTTCCCATTTGGAATGTGGCGACTAGCAAGTCAGTAAAAGTGACTGGATGAGGAAGTGGTTTACAAAATCATTACATCTACATCTGTTTATAATAATTACGTGAAGGAGTTTGTGGTAATGTTCATACAATATAGTCCTGGGATGTCCACTAGTCCAACCAGCACAGGGAACGTCTATAAACGTGCTGGAACTGGGTCAGAGTCCTAAGGTTTCAAACATGTAAACGTAGGCTTAGAACTGTGCTCCTGTTGCTGGTTGTGAGATACAGGTGGGACCGTGTGAGATACAGGTGGGACCATGTGGCCTTCTCTGTCCATGTCCTGCTCTTCTCATCAGGACAAACAGGTTTCACCAGCTCCTCTCACATACCCCGGCCCGGCCTGGATCGATATGGGACAAAAACAAGCAGCTCAGATTCTATGGGCCGTCTCCTGCCCCTCTCACTGGCTCTCCTCCCTCTCCTACAGCATCTGTCGGAGCCGTGCGGGGCCTGTGAGTGCGAGGAGCCCCACAGATGAGAGGGGCCCTGGGGGTAAAGCCGGGATCGATGCTCTGAGTGGAGGAGCAGCGGTAACCTGAGCCTCATTAGTGTGTGCTGAGCAGGGCATGCAGATGAGCAGACCAGCCCCTCCCCTGGAACAGCGCCTACCACAGCTGCCCGTCCATCTGTCCCGGGACTACAGTGTGGGGTAGGAGCAGGGGCGGAGACAGAAGCAGGGACAGGAGCGGAGGCAGGTGCCTGAGCAGTTGCAGGAGTCGGGGCAGGAGCAGGGGTAGGAGCAGGGGTAGGAGCAGAGGCAAGGGTTGAAACAGGAGCAGGGGTGGGATCAGACATGAGAGATGGGGGCAGAGACAGAAGCAGGAGCAGGGGCAGGAGCAGACATGAGAGATGGGGGCAGAGACAGAAGCAGGAGCAGGGGCAGGAGCAAGGGCAGGAGCAAGGGAGGAGCAGGGGCAGGGGTCAGAAGAAGGAGCAGGAGCAAGGGCAGGGGCAGAGGCAGGAGCAGGGGAGGTGTGAGGGCAGGAGAAGGGGCAGGGGCAGAGGCAGGAGCAGGTGCCTGAGGTTTAGCCCTAGATTAGACCTGGAATAGTCCTGTTACAGACCTGGTTTAGACCTGGTGGTACTTGGAAAGCCAAATCTTTTCTTTGGTGGTATGTGGTGTGAAAAGCCCCTGCTTCAGCCTCTGGTGCATGTTTAAGATTGGCTAATGAAACCATAGAACTCAGAGGAAAGCCATCCACACCTGTAGAGTTTATAGAAATTTCAGTTTTTGTTTTTTTTTTCCCCTTGTCTCCAGAGAGATAAAAACATTCCAGGCAATACAATGACATCTCAATGGACAAGAAGGTTTTGAACCCTCAACCCTTATATTTCATTTCAATTGATCATTTTAAAAAATGTATCTATCTTATTCAGGAAGTTGCCGTGGGCACCACCATCGTCATTGGGGTTGTATTATTTTGCACGGGGCTGACAGTAAATAAGTTCTATAGGAACTACAGAGCTGTTATAAAGCCTCAGAGAATCAGTGCAGTGTTCACTTGTTGGTCACATGAACAAAGAACGTTTTACACAAATAAACCTACTTTATATCAGATTTTAGCGCAAAACTTTTCCAAAGTCTCCTTTGCTTCCATTGGTTTGCCTCAAAATAAATTGTCAATAAAAAAAAAAAAGGATTTATGATATTTCCCCTCTCCACTAAAATGTTCAGAAAATTACAGAAAATAGTATAAAATCAAGATTATATTGAGAAGTGATCATGTTTAACCCTTTGGTCACTGTCAAGTCAAATCAAGTCATATTTATTTATAAAGCACATTTAAAAACAACCACAGCTGCCCAAAGTGCTGTACAAAGGCAATATGATTCATTTTATGAATGAGATAAAACAGTCACTGCTGCCGTGTGCTAAACTCTCCGAGGGACAAAAACTCACACAGAAGAGCTCATCACATGTTTTGTCCAGTCCTAGCTGCTCCTGTCCTGCTCTGTGTTTCCGGTTGTGATGCCAATCTGAGGCTCAGGGGCCCGGGGCCACTTATCATCAACACTCTATCAGATAAGAGCCTGCGTACATGCTCTGTGTGGCCCCCACTTATCAAGTGCAATCACTGTCACCAAGTGAAAGACTGTGGCTCCTTCAGACTGTGGCTCCTTCAGCCTGTGGCTCCTTCAGACTGGAGCTCCTTCAGAATCTGGCTCCTTCAGACTGTGGCTCCTTCAGACTGTGGCTTTTTCAGACTGTGGCTTCTTCAGATTGTGGTTCCTTCAGACTGTGGCTCCATCTTATGTATTATGTAAAATCCATTCAGGACCATGTGCACTGGGTGTTTGCGTTGATCAGGGTTATTACAGCCTAAGCTCTCTGACGGGTCTCTGATTGGTTAATCTGCCTTTGAGATGATATGATGTAGGAAATATGGGCGACTGCTGGGAACACCAGGTGCCACTGTGGGGCGCCAGTGGCAGAAACTGTTGTTGTGTCCTTAGGCAAGACACCCACATTGCCTAGTATAAATGTGGTGTGTGGATGAGTGTTGGTGGTGGGAGGGGCCGATGGTGCAGATTGGCAGCCTCGCTTCTGTCAGTCTGCCCCAGGGCAGCTGGGGCAGACTGTATGGTGTCTTTGAGTGTCCAAAAAGCGTTATATAAATCAAATGCATCATTATTTATTATTGCGTACTACTCAAACATGTGCCATTGCAGAAGATGGTTAAACAACAGTCCCTTCATGTGATCTCTAAAATATAAAGTGTTTGTAATAATCCCTGTGTGCTCTGTGAAATCTGAGTTTATGTGGCCCATATTAACCTGTGATGGGAGCAGCCCAAACAGACGCCTGGCCCCCTGACCCCCGCCCCCTCCCTCCACAAACAATGCATCACCTTCTCCCAAATCAATGTCCCCAGATCAGGTTACACATGCACTCCTCCACCACCCATCAGCAAGGCAGTAATGAAACACAAATAGTTACAGAGGGAGGTTACGATGAGCTCAGACGTGAGCTGTGCAATAACATCATCGTCATTTTATTTTATTTTAACAATAAAAATAAGCACACAAATGATTCTCTCTGATTAGTACTGCATTAACATTATGTAACTCTGTAATTGTACCATATTTCATGTAATGTGTGGGAATCTGAGGGTCGATGTGTAAAACATTAATACAACCAGTATTTGTTTTACAGAAAAGGGCTTTGAGAATGATCACTGTCATTATACAGAGACATTATTTGTCAAACTTCAAGTGTTGGAAGTTCAGGATGTTACTGACTTAAAGCAGACCTTATTCAAAATGGATTTTTCAGAGCTTTAGCCATGTTATAGTTGTTTCCTTCTCACTGACCCTCTGAAGTTGTATTTGGAGTGATTCGTGCATGTCAAGCCCGCCTACACCTGCACGCCCACTGTGACGTACTAACTTCCTTCTCCCATTTTATTTTCTTAATCAGTGATACATGTTGGATTTGGCAGCATTGTGTAGTCATTTTTATATAAATGAAAAAAAAAAAATCCACTGCTCGCTAGTGTGATGTGCAGCTATCCAGAGGGGGGGCCAACAACTTCACGGCTCTTTGTTTTAACTATAGAGCAGACACAAGCACAATATGTCCAGTAGATGTCAGATGTGAAACCTGTTCCCCCCCTCCACTCACCTGGCCTTTGACCTGTAAATACTCTTAAGACTATCTGAAATAAGGACAGTCTCAAAGGAACAGACCTGTTCAAAAAACAAACATTCAGAATCAAGGGAACAAAGCAGTTGAAAGAGTTTATTTGTAGAATAATTTGTCAAAGGAATCAGAGAAACAAGAACAATAATGGCCTTTAAAAATACACTCAAACTGCCACATAAAGTATACAAAGGAAAAAGAAGTTAGGAAAATGCGATGAAGGAAAATGCGGCTAAAAGGGCAGATGTCTGTTTGAAATGAATGCATGTATAGCACTGATGCTGATACTGATAAAAATCTGTTGAAATGTTTTGTGAAATATTTTGAGTGACTCTCAGTGCTTGAGTATCGTCCTGACAGAAGAGGACAGAGGACAGAAGACTGCTCTTCATTCTGCTCATTTACGTTCATTTTTTCATACGCTTAACTTTATGACACTGTTGATGATGTTATATTTTATGAATGAAATTACATAAATAAATAAACATGCAATACAAACTTAAAGGAACTATATGTAGCCTGTGCTGTGTTTTTATAAAAGTTGCTACAGTCACAACTGAACCTATGTCTCCAGAGTCTAAACCTGCAGATAGAGACACATGCAAGTGTGTCTCATTCTCAGTATATGGACAGGCCTCATGTGAAAGCTCAGAACCTCCTCCTCACTGAGCTGCAGAGGCTGCACTAGCACTGATTCATGATGCTGGGGTTTAGGTAGTGACCATTCAGATCAGAGTCAGAAAGTTGTCCTGATGGAGTTCACTGACTGAATGTTTGTTTGTCTTTTAGACGCATGCACACTCAATTGTAGGTTGGCGTATCTGGGATACTGTACAGTATTCCTATCGAAATATTCCAGCTACAGTATCCTGGTTACTATCAGAATATCTCAGCTACAGTATCCTGGTTTCTCATAACTGGGACATTGGCTTATTCAGGATATTGAAACAGGGATACTGAGTTTACATGAACCATGACGAAACTGGAAGATTCAAAAACTCGGTCAGGATACTTAAGTGCATGTAAATGCACTCAGTGACAGATAGGTAGGATTCAGTAGCGTGGTCCATCAGTGTGGTACTTGATGATGTACCTTAAAGGGGCAGGTAGAAATTACTGCCACAGGGCTGTGTGCCTTTAATTTCGTTTTAATCAACCAGATTATTAGTTAGCTAATAATGCTATTGGCATTGTAGGGTTTTACAAGGGAATGGAGTGACCTGGCATGAGATTTGGGAGTTGATATTTTAGTCTATTCTGCCTTATTACAAATAAATACATTGTTAACTAATATATAAGTATACATATTTATATAAATATGTATATACATATAGAGAAATTGCATTTCTGTGCTGTACTTAGGGCTCTCACTGCCAGCTAATTCCTTGTTATCTTGGTCTATGTCATCGAAGGTATAATACTCCCTACAACAGAAGGATAGCCAGACTGGTCTGGACAGCACAATCACAGTGTGTTGAGGGTTCATGTCTGCCTGTGCTGGGTCCTGTACTCATGTAAACCTCTCCTGTGTTAAAACTCCAGCCTCATGCCTCTTCTCTTCAACTCTCAGACTAGAGTTTATTCTACAACAGTAAAACAGCATAAATAACACTTGTGTCTCTCTTGTTTAGGTCAGATCATAGAGGGCAGGGCAGGTCGTTAGTAACCAAGAATGTCTTTCGTCGATTACAGCCTTAAAGGAACTAGTATATGTAAAATGTTTTATTTCATAAACTTGACATATCTGTACCCCCATATATCAGCTAAACATGTTTAAATCAAATATAGCTTTTACTGATAACAGCAGAAATCATGATTTATTCTTTGTTACAAAAACACTGGGCGTAATGGCCAATATTTATGTTTTTTTTATTTATTTGTTTCTTTATCCAATCAGAACACAAAATGAGCCTCATGAGTCTATCATTTGGGTTGCCAGTTTCAATGCTGAAATCCAGTTGGTTTAAATCTAAAATGCCTGAATGGTCACTACCTAAATCCCAGCACCTGCAGCCAATCACGACTCAGTGCTAGTGCAGCCTCTGCAGCTCAGTGAGTGAATTCTGGAGGTTCTGAGCTTTCACATGAGGCCTGTCCATATATGTGTGTCCTCTATCTGCAGGTTAAGGCTCTGGACACACTGGTTCAGTTGTGACTGTAGTAACTGTAAAAGCCCAGGGTACATACAGTTCCTTTAACAATGTTGTTTGTACAAAACCTTAATTAAAAACATCAAAGAAAACATGTCTGACAAGTGGCTGATATGATAAATCAGGTTTATTTTTACAGTGAATAGAAAAACAATATTGTTTACAAAATGTTATGAAGCTGTAAAAATATGATATAAAAGTATTAAATACAAAGGGTTATAAAAGATCTTTACATTCAGATACTACACTGACCATCACAGTCACACTGAGGAAGAGCCAGGCCATGTGTCCTTCTGTTTCACATGGTCTGACATGAGCCCGACCCAAGCCCGACTCAAGCCTGACCCAAGCCCGACTCAAGCCTGACCAAAGCCTGACCAAAGCCCGACCCAAGCCCAACTCAAGCCTGACCCAAGCCCGACTCAAGCCTGACCCAAGCCCGACTCAAGCCTGACCCAAGCCCGACTCAAGCCTGACCCAAGCCCGACTCAAGCCTGACCCAAGCCCGACTCAAGCCTGACCAAAGCCTGACCAAAGCCCGACCCAAGCCCAACTCAAGCCTGACCCAAGCCCGACTCAAGCCTGACCAAAGCCTGACCAAAGCCCGACCCAAGCCCAACTCAAGCCTGACCCAAGCCCGACTCAAGCCTGACCCAAGCCTGACCCAACCCTGACCCAAGCCCGACCCAAGCCTGACTCAAGCCGACTCAAGCCTGACCCAAGCCTGACCCAACCCTGACCCAAGCCCGACCCAAGCCTGACTCAAGCCGACTCAAGCCTGACCCAAGCCTGACCACTACGATCCCCATCGCACCTACATAAACCAACTCAGATATCTGCACTTGTAATCTAGCCACGTTTATGGTGAGGATTGTGTCACCTGCTTGATCCATGTTTTAAGTCCATAAATTATCACCAGACTTGTTCTGAGCATTTCTGCAGTCAAAATGTAACTGCTTGTGCTTGTGTGTGCTCTATAGTTATAATCTATGACACCCGTGGATCATTATGTTGGACATTTTAAATCACAATATTGATCTAACACATACTTCCAGGTTGGAAAATTGCAGAACCCAATGGTAGCCGTCATCACAACAAAGTGCGTGTACCGGTGGCGGCGAAAAAGGGGTAGAATGGAGCAATAACGTCTTGAATACAGGAGAATAAAGATTTCTCAAACATGCATGAATCACTCTAAATACAACTTCAGAGGGGAAATGAGAAGGAAACTACTATAACATGGTTAAACGCTCTGAAAAGTCGATTTTGCAGAATATGTCTCCTTTAATGGCTAGCTTTTGTTTAGTCTATTTCATGGTAATTCACACTGCTACCAAATCCAGATGAGGGAGCACGGGCTGATGGAGGACTGCTTTCTATACACAGGCATTATTTAAGTTCTAAAACATGTGACGCCAAAGCTAAAATACTTTGAGCATGTTAAAGGCCAATAACAATATATTGCCTAATACATGTCCTTTAATGTCATACTGAGAAACACTCCAGGCAAAGCAAGAACATCTCCATGGAAACAAGCAGGTGACTGACCTCCAACCAGAAAACTTACTTAGTGCAGCTTTAGTTAAATACTTTTATGGGGCCCTTAACAAAAGTAATCAGATTGCAAATTTTCTAAGCCTTTCCTCAGTAATATGGACCCTCTATTTGAAAATCTCAAATCTATTTCTGAAACATAAACCAAACCTTGTGTAAAACATCCAAAACTAGTGTGCACCTATTTTAAGAGGTGGAATGTAATGAAGTAAAAGTAGTTAAGTACAAAGTTTAGGTATCTGCACTTTACTGAAGTAGATTTTAAAGTGGAGACATTTTATTTTTACTTCACTACATTTGAAAGAAGATATCTGTACTTTCTACTCCACCACCTTATTATAGCTTATACCATTATACCTTATTGTTTCTGTTGAACAAAATTGAGCACAAATCTTGAAGTTTTATTAGATCTCAAACTTTATGCAAAATACTTTTACTTTTACTCTTTAAGCACACGTATAAACAGGTACTTTAATACTTTTACTTAAGTAGATTTTTTCATGTGATACTTTTACTTTTATCATATAGTATAGTATTTTTTTGCTCCAGTATCTGCACTTTTACTTCAGTAACAAAATGGAGTACTTCTTCCACCACTGCCTTTTCTAAACATGCGCTGTCCAAACCCTGAGAGCACGTACGTAACCACCTGGAGGACTTAGCACCACTCTGAGTGAAAGCGTCTTCAGCACCACGGACAGCGGCAGGCGGCACGTGGTACTTCATCAGAGGCTGATTTACACCATCAGACAAGACCAAATATGCAAATGTGTTAAGTTACAGGTCCACTACAAACAATATACATCTATAATTATTAAAAAGGGGGTATGTTACTTCTATGGGGTATTAACTGCTAACTCATAACATATTTAGATCACCATGTTGCCTTTTATTGTTTTGAAAATGATATATCCGCTGAAAACTACGTATTGACAAGTTTCACTTTTGTTTTTGATGCTCTGAGTCCCCCCTCCCTTTGCTCTCCACACTAAGTCACTCCCCCTTCACAGCGCTATCACAACATAATCAGCGTGGATCCTGCAATAAACTACTGCACATTGCATCAGGTTTGTCAAGTTGCTCTGTACAGTTTTGTACCATATTTTTGTATATTTATGGAGAAGTGTTGTGTGGGAGCATGGGTAAATGTAGGCTGTGGGCGGAGCCTTGTACAGGCTCGTACTGCTAACCATAAGGAGGGAGAGAATACTCCCTCTAAAATACTCAAACAAGCAAGGATGAATCTAAAACCTCTTCAGGCATGTTTTAGACGTGGGAACATTATAACATGGTATTTTGCATAATACCCCCTCTTTAAATAAGTAGTTACTATGACATTAAAAACAATGTAATGTTTCTAGTGAAGGGTCTACCACATTCTTTTCTCTATGGTGATGTTATTTCTTTGCCTGAAATGTTCCACAGAATGATATTTAACATACTTATCTCTATGGAGGCAAGAGAGTGACATCACAAGGCCACAGGTCAGATCTGTGGAGAGGCAACGCTGCTCACAGTAAGAATGCATGTTTTTAGATTTATCTCCTCATTGTTCGCTATAAAACCAGCTGTAATTGACTAAATGCAAAATAGATCACTTTAATACTATACTGTGGAACATTCAAGGTAAAGAAATAACATCTCCATGGAGACGAGGAGGTGGTAAAACCCCATCAGATATTATTCTTTGCAATGCACCTCTTCATTTTGTTTACATGTTATTGGACATTCTCAGGCAACAGACCAGCACACAAAAAGAGCAATGGCGCCACACCAAGGAAACCTATGGAAGTGCGTCTGTGCTAAATAAAACACCTATTGCTATAAAATACATGTACATGTAATAAATATATGAGCTGTCCATGTAAACATTTGGTTAAAAAGAATGACAGAACACAGGTTTGGAGGAGCAGACAAGAGCAGGCAGGAGCAGACAGGAGCAGGCAGGGCAGACAAGGGCAGACAGGGGCAGGCAGGAGCAAACAGGAGCACAAAGGAACAGACAGGAGCAGGCAGCGGCAGGCTGGGTCAGACAGGAGGAAATAGAAGCAGGCAGGAGCAGACAGGAGCAGACAGGAGCAGACAGGTGCAGACAGGAGCAGACACGATGTGACAGGAGCACAATGATATGTCAGTATAAACAGTATAGACATCAGCACCACTTCAAAGTGAGCTTCATATTTTTGGTGACTGAGGTTAAGTTGTTGTATAACACCATCATTTCACAGGTCACACATTCTGTTAGCTGTAGCATTAAGAACCTTCTCAGGAGCGATACCTCCACCTGGTCATTGGTTCCACACATTGAGCAGTCACTGGAGACTTTGCTCAGAGGTCCAATAAAACACTCACACTGGAACAAAAGACCCCCCTGCTCCTGTCCCAGACCAGGTGTACCAACCCCCCTTTATGTAATGTTTTGTATACACATGTATTATTATACAAATATGCTGCCATTTGTTTTCCAGTTGTTTGAGATGAGGAGTGAGAGATGGAGCGCAGGAGCTGTCAGAGGACATCCAATCACAAACCAACAATGATCAGGTTCAACAGTTGCAGTGCACCTCCTGTGCATCTGAATAATCTCCTTCCTTCAATTTGACCCTATACCATACCCACTACCCTACCGTATACCCTCTACCCTAACCTACACCCTCTACCCTACCCCATACCCATTACCCTACCTTATACCCTCTGTCCTACCCTGTACCCTCTATCCTACCCTTTACCCTACCCACTACCCTGCCTTCTAGCTGAGATGTTGACAATTCTAAAATGTAAACATGGTGAGATAGTAAACAGTAAACTGGACGGAAGTCACCACTGGACCAGAGCGTTAGGGTGGAGACCCAGAATAGGGAGTGTACTATACTGTACTGGGACCTGGTCCTCTGACAGGAGCAGGGGTCCCCTGACAGGAGCAGGGGTCCTCTGACAGGAGCAGGGGTCCCCTGACAGGAGCAGGGGTCCTCTGACAGGAGCTGTGGACATGAGGTTCTTGTGTTTTCAGACCAAACTCATTCTGAGCTCTCAGTCCTTCACTGTCTTCTTGAAAAACAAGGTAGACTGCCTGGAGCGTTTCCATAGTAACAGGCCACTGAACAGCCCGATGATCAAGAGGTTAAGGACCAGACCCATGAGAAGAGCACCAATGGTCCAGAGGAAGGAGGGCGCCCCCCCATGGTCCAAGAGCCAACTGCGTCTGGAGAGCATGTCCGCAAGCACCCCCTCCATCTGAAAGTGTGTGCCCACCACAGCACTTACGTGGAACAGCTGGTGACTGTGGCCTGGCAGAGCACAAGGGTAAAGTGTTACTCATGTGGACTTTAAACTCATGCATCATGTATTACTCTGGTTAAATGTAGGTTTTTAATGAAGAAACAACATCACAACATGATTTCTGAGCTCTAAAGGTGAGGTATAGAGTGTAAAGGTGAGGTGTTCAGAGTGAGAGCCCCTTCTTGAGGGGGGAGCTGTGGTGCACGTACCAAAATAGTCGAAGCGTCCCGGAGCCAGACGCTCGGGCAGGTGTGACGTGAAGAGGAAGCAAGTGAGCAGAGCAAACACTAGGTGGTAACAGTGACTGGACAGAGCCTGAGTGTGAGCACAGCCTCCCCCACAGCACAGCACGATCTGAGCACAGCGACAAGACAACAAGGTATCAACAGACATCCTCTGCCCCATCTGACCCTCTCCTCTGCATCCTCTGCCCCATCTGACCCTCTCCTCTGCATCCTCTGCTCCATCTGACCTTATCCTCTGCTCCATCTGACCCTCTCCTGTGCATTCTCTACTTTGTTGGTCTCCAGATCAATATTAAACTGTAACTTCTTCAGGATGTAATGACGTAACCCCTTGCCCCCAATAGCCCCAGGTGTCCTTCAGTGAGTCCTTACCCTGTAGAAGAGAGGCATCGTGTCAAAAATGAAGGGGACCACAAAGGCGGCCGTGCGCAGGACTTTGCTCTTCTGAGGGTCCTGCAGCTCCACAAACCTGAAACACACAGGACACACTGATTCTGCTGTGAGGGGAGCAAAGGAGGGGAGGGTATAGTGAGCGTTCATGTTCTAGAATTTGATTATGTCATAATTTCAGACAGAGGGCAGGGGCCTATAGTGAGTGAGGTGAGGGCGCCCCCTGTGGGTGCTTTGTTGTGGGTGTTTTGTTGTGGGTGCTGTGGGTGCTGTGGGTGCTGCACTGTAGGTGCCGTGCTGTGGGTGCCGTGCTGTGGGTGCTGTGCTGTGGGTGCTGTGCTGTGGGTGCTGTGTTGTGCTGTACTGTGGATACTGCACTGTGGGTGCTGTGCTGTGGGTGTTGTGCTGTAGGTGCTGCACTGTGGGTGCTGTGCTGTAGGGGCTGTGCTGTGTGTGCTGTGCTGTGGGTGCTGTGAGTGCTGTGCTGTGGGTGCTATGGGTCCTGTGGGTGCTGTGCTGTGGGTGCTGTGGGTGCTGTGCTGTGGATGCTGTGGGTGCAGCACTGACCGGGAGTAGCAGGACAGGCTGGTGCAGAACAGAGAGTTGAGCAGAGCCACTGGGACAAACCAGCGCTGGAGTCCACTGTTCACCCAGCACTCAGGCATCACGTAGTGACCGTAGCTGATGGCACAGCCTATGAACAGCAGGGGGCAGTCATCAGCATCAGTCAGAGGTTTAAAGGGCTTCAAAGGAAAGGTATGTAGCCTGCACTTTTAAGAGTTTTTAAAAGACTGCATATAGGGGACATATAGTTGGTGTGAAAGCTCAGAATGTCCAGAAGTCTGAGCTGCAGAGGCTGCACTAGCACTGATTCATGATTGGCTGCAGGTTCTGGGGTTTAAGTAGTGACCATTTAAATCAGAGAAAGGCATTTTAGGTTTAAACCTGCCTGAAACATACTGAAGTACCAAAGCTGTCCTGCACATTGTAGCACTGAACTTTACTTTAGTCAGTCCAGTTTTGCAGCTGAAGCCTCACCTACTGCACAAACAAAGGAGTTCACCACAGAACAAAAACTAGGGAAGTTCAATATATCATGGTTAATATTAGTGTGGGCGATGTCAGGGGAGTGTTTTGTCAGGGGAGTGTTTTTCATTCAACAGAATTTTCATTAGATTCTTGTTATTAAATCATAATTTACAAATCTAATCACAATACTTGTCAGAAAATATCACAATCAGATATTTTTCCCAAATCGTTCAGCCCTTATATACACAGCTTCCTATAACATTGTAATGAAGTACAAGTAGTAAAATATTGTACTTAAGTAGAATTTTTAGGTGTCTGTACTTTACTTAAGTACATTTTACAGTGGATACTTTTTACTTTTACTTTACTACATTTGAGAGCAGTATCTGTACTTTCTACTCCACTACATTTTTGAACTGGACTGAAAAGGAAAAAGTACTTTTCTTATTTTCACCACATTCATGGTAACATCCTGACTAAAGGTTTTGAGTTTAAACTTCAGCTTTGAGCGACCAAAAATAGATACACAAAATTCATAAGAAAAGACAGAAAGATATTGATTCGTATTGTTGCTGTTGACCAAAATATGTATCATTTTTGAATCAGTATCACTACAAAAACAAAATACTTTTACTTTTAATTTTACCCGTTAAGAACATTTTTAAATCGGTACTTAAATATTTTTATTTAAGTAGATTTTTCATGTGACACTTTAACATTTACTTGAGTAACTTTTTACCTCTGTATCTGTACTTTTACTTAAGTAACGAAACTGAGTACTTCCACCATCCACCAGTGTTTATGTGCCTGCTACTCGAGTTAGGGCTAGGGGGTGCTGCTGTGCCGTACCCAGGCTGTAGAGGCTGAGGGCTCCGTAGTCGAAGAAGAAGCAGATGTGGTAGGTCTCGGTGGACATGGCGCTGAAGGTGTGGGCACAGCTGGAGGTGAACGGGTACACACAGATCAGGAGCATGTACACCAGGAGGGGCCAGCAGTACGGGTCTGAGCCAAAGTCCAGACAGGAGCAGAGCACAGCCAAACGCCACACAAAGTACCTGAGCACAGCACGCCAGGGGAGAGACTGAAACATGCTTTTGACACCAGTGGATAGAATAAAATAAAAAAATGAAATAAACATCTTAAAGGGGGGTATTATGCAAAATTGACTTTTTAGAGCGTTCTACCATGTTATAATGTTGTTCCCTCTTCCAAAATATGCCTGAAGCGGTTTTATATGCCATCAATGTATGTCTGAGTATTTTAGCGATCTCTCACGGGACCTATTCAAACCAGACCTACGCTTAGCTGTACAATTTTAACCAAACCCACAAGCCTACGTCACCCAATACAAAAGCAGGCTGCTAAAAAATACACTTCAACTTCACAAACCTGATGCGATGTGCAGTAGTTTCATTAGCGGGATGCACGCTGATTGTGTTGTGCTAGCGCTCTGAAGGGGGAGTGACTTAGTGTGGGGAGCAAGGGGGAGGGGAGATTAAGAGTGTCAAAAACGAAAGTGAAACTTATAAAACATGTTAATACATTGTTTTGGGCGAATGTCGCATTTTCAAAAGAGTAAAAGGAAACATGGTGATCTAAATATTTTATGTGTTAGCTTTTAATACCCCATGGAAGTGTAATACCCCCTCTTTAAAAATGGTAGATTTCAGTTTTGGTTAGTAACACATTTTGGTTGTTCCTTTGACTCCTTTGGCTCTCAAAACTATTACGTATCTCTGTGTATTTGAGCCAAACTGCACTCACAAGACTACACCTGCAGGGGGAGCTCATGCAAAAACTATTATTTATGCAGAAAAGGTACTAGGAAACAATGTATGTATTTAAAGACAGGGGACAGGGGCATATTCCTCTATTGAGAAGACAAAAAAAAAACATTTCCAAACATAAAACCCACAGTGTGTTTTTCGTGTGCATGGACAGATACTGGCTGTGTATCTTTCAAACTCTCGCTTCTTTTGACACTATGACAGCTAGAACTACTTGGACTGGCTGCATTTTCTTCATATTTGAACTATACAGTAAGGTGTTGTTATGCACTTTTATGCATTCTTGTGGCTTTAATTCTCTTTTAAAGATGGTTTTGGTCACCTTGGGATAAGTATTTCACATTTTCTAACTTAACATAATGTCTGTATTTAGAAAATATACTTTATAAACTATTCAGTCGTTTCTAATGAGGCGTATAGGCATTGCTCCCCCTGCTGTCAGCAACTGGAATGAACAATCAGAAAATAAATAAATAAAATCTTTTTCCTCAGTAAATACTATGCTAAAATTTTTGAGACTCAGAGAAGATTATGTTGGATTACTAGATTAATGATGGCGCAAAAATACAAGTCCAGGCATGTTTTTGATGAGGGAATAATGGCATAACATGGTTAAAAACTCATCCAAAGTCCATTTTGCATTATATGTGTTCTTTACATCCATTCACTTTTAACCATGATCACCGCAACCTTAAAGGGCCTGCCACCTGCTTGTCTCTATGGAGATGGAGATGTTATTGTTTTGCTTGGAGCTCCTCAGACCAGTACCTTCAGGCTGATGATGAGTTTGGGATGAAAACTGAACTGACTTGATGACTACCTTTGAAACCTGTCCTTACACCTGTTGGTGTAGTTTTTCCTTTGTTTGGAGTTAGGGTGTATTCTTGTAAATACAGAATAGACTCTAATTAATTGTGATTCAGTCTGGGTTTGAGTCTTGGACCTATTCTGCAAAACTGACTTTTTAGAACTTTTAACAGTGTTATAGTAGTTTCTTCTCATTGACCCTCTGAAGTTGTATTTAGAGTGATTCATGCATGTTTGAGTAATCTTTATTCTCCTGTATTCAAGACGTCTTTGATCAACCCCCATTTTCACGGCCACTGGTACACGCCCACTGCTCTATACTCCTATTTTATTTTCTTAATCAGTGATACTCATAGGATTCGGCAGCGTTGCGTAGTCATTTTAGTACAATTGTTTTTTAAATCCGCTACTCACTAGTGCGATCTGCAGCTATCCATAGAAGAGGCCGACAGCTGTGCAGCTCTTTGTTGTGATGACATTTAGCTTCCAGCAGCTCCCATTGGGCACCGCAGTTTTCTAACAAGGAAGTCAGCAGACTTGTTTCTTTTATTAAGTCGTTTTAGATGAATATTGTGACTTAAAATGTCCAAAATGTAACATGAGGCTCCACGGGTGTCATAGATTATAACTACAGAGCAGACATAAGCACAGTAGGTCTTATTTAAATCTAATTCTAGTGGTACTTTGAAAACAGTGAGATTGAAGTTGTTGTGAACAGTTTGAGAATGCTCTAGAAACTCATGCCCATGTAAGGACCCGTGTGAGGACTGACCACGTGGGCAGGAAGTGTGTCCAGATGTTGATGGTCTCGTTGTGGATCTGGAAGCTGCTGAGGACACAGTCCAGAGCGGTGCTGTACGGGTCTCTATACCCAGACATGATGCTGTCCTCCTGCACTACCTGGAAAAAAACAACAAAAAAAAAGTATTTGTATATGATGTTGCATTTGTGTTCTTGGTCAAGATATGGCACAAAAATACAGGTCTGACTATGAGTATCTCTAAGAGGTTATGCATCACAACATTATGAATTTTTTAAATGAGTGTCAGTGGCAGTAATGACATTTTGTTCTGTAAAAGCTCAAAACACATGTAAAATGTGAAAGAGCTGCTACGGCTTAAGAACAAATATAAAAGTCTACAAGTAAACTACATATTTAGTTTGTTTAAGAAAATCAGGTCAACAGTAGAAAAGCAGTGAACAGTTAAACCAGAGACACTGCAGACACACATATCACTGATACAGACTTTAGATCAGACCATAGACTGTATAAAGAAGTGGACTAAGTGAGTGTGACTCATAGCGTTCGGCTCAGTCAAATGAAGCTCATCGGGGCTAGAGCAGTTTTGAAGCCGAGTTCCATATTTGGAATTCCGACTGCGAGTATATTAGCAGCCAAAGAGCTTCCCGCCCACACTGCCGGTTTAGCAGGGAGCGGACACTTAGCAACATTGTCAATAAAAGCTGTTGCTAACACTAACGGGAACGACCTTGTGGAAAGAAGGCGTCTGATTTGTCTGTTATTAATGTTCAGATCTTGATTTATGGACACAATAGTAAAATAAAAACCCCATGTAGAGTGGATTAATACGAACATTTTAAGACTAAAATTACAAGCCTGGCAGCAGCAGTTACAGAGAGAGGGGCCACAGTTTTCTAATGTAAAATGAATTGGAGCCAGAGTTGATGGAGCCGGAAGTGAGCCCATGCTCACTTCCTATTTGGAACACAGCTGCTAGCAGGTTAGCTATGTCTATTTATATATACAGTCTATGGATCAGACACAGTTGAACTGAACCTTTCTTTCCTTAAATCACATGTTTCTGACTCCGTGTTTTGAGGAGATTAATTGTTGCGGGGCGAGTTAAAGTGCCCTTTATCTCCCCCTATTGTTAGCTAACAAGCTAGCTAAGCTCAGCACAGTCACAGCAACAGAGAAACTACTTTGTTTCTATTTTGCCGTATAAAGATAATTTGAGCTAAAAAAAAAAAAAGTCCATTGACAAAAATTAGGCCAAAAAAAGCAAAGAAACACATTTAGTCTGTTGTGCTGCCCGTTGTTCTGCCTCAGTGTCACTCAGTCAGAATGTGGAGGGGCATTTTTCAAACAAAATGATGTCAGTGCATAACCTCTATAAAGTGAAGCCCTAATGAACCTCATTGTATTACTTATGCTTCTAATCAGCCAATACATATTTCATTTACATTCATTCATTTCATTTACATTCATCCGTTCATTTAGTCTTCAATCCTTCACCACTGAATCAAAGGAGCTCTGACCTTTGGCACCTGGTGGATGTTGAACAGGGGCGGCAGCACCCTGAGGTGGGAGGGCAGTCCGATGGCCCCCCTGCCCCTCTCACACACCTGGGTCAGGGTGGCTCGTCCCCCCCGACACAGGACCAGCCAAATGGGCCCCACGCCTCGTCTCGCAGTCGGAGAGTCCCACCGCAGGCAGCGCTCCCATGCCTCAGTCCACCCCCCGCTGGAGCCTCCCCTGGCCCAGATGCCCCGCCACACCGGGAACACTGCAGGGACAAGACAGAAGGGGTCAGTTTTCTCACCTACACATCTGTTACCGTATTTTCCGGAGTATAAGTCGCACTGGAGTATAAGTCGCACCAGCCAAAAAATGCATAATAATGAAGAAAAAAACATATATTTCACATATAAATCGCATCTGAGTCACACCCCTATCACACCCCTGGCCAAACTATGAAAAAAAGTGCGACTTATAGTCCAGAAAATACGTTAATAACAAGATAGTGGCTTAAAGGTCCCGCCCCATACACGGAGTTGTTTTTGTTTCATTCACATGTTTGAGTAACCCTTTATTATTAGTCTGTCTACATCTCCAAAACCCAAAATGCTCTGCTCCACCTTGTGATGTCATGTAGTGGTAGTTTTCAGTAGTTAACAGCTCCTTTCACCTTTAGTTCAGTAAAGATTGGAATTTCCAGGGCTGAAATGATCCAAATGATTCTAGTGAAGGTGTGTGGAGTTTAAAAACACAGTAGAGCAAAAGGGCGGTCATGTAAAAAAAAAGTAAAAATGTAAAATTATGTTCGTCATACAGACCTATCAGCCCTCTTGGCGTTGATAATAAAATACTTTCAAAAATACTAGCTCTCAGGTTGGGGAAAGTGATGTGCTCAATAGTGGAAGCAGAACAAACAGGTTTCATTAAGGGCCAAAATTCTTACTATAATACCAGGTACCTGTTCAGTATAATTTATTTTATCAATTGCAATAAAATGCCAGGGGTGGTAGTTTCTATGGATGCCGAAAAGATGTTTGATAGAATTGAATGAGAGTATATGTTTGAAATAATGGGAAGATTTGGCTTTGGACCAAATTTTGTGAGCTGGATCAAATTACTATACAAAGAACCAACAACTTCTGCCTTAACTAATGGTCTGCTGTCTCCTCCATTTGGACTGGGCAGAGGTACAGCTCAGGGCAGCTCCATTTGGACTGGGCAGAGGTACAGCTCAGGGCAGCTCCATTTCAAGTGGGCAGAGGTACAGGTCAGGGCAGCTCCATTTGGACTGGGCAGAGGTACAGCTCAGGGCAGCCCCTTGTCGTCATTATTCTTCGCTTTGGCCAGTGAACTCCTGGCTATGGCCATTAGATAAAATCCAAATGTTCATAGGGTCACGACTGGGGATAAAGAACATAAGACACTGTTGTGTGCAGATGACATCCTTTTGATATTGACTCCTCCTTCTAATTCTCTACCTGTACTGATTAGATGTATTGGAGAGTTTGGTAGTATATCTGGATATAAAGTGAATTTGGACAAATCTGTTATGACTTTGGCCGATTCAGGAAACGTTGAGCCTGTGCATGTTAAGCCCTTTAGCTCTGTTGGAGTTAGGGTTACTCCAACAGTGAGTCTGTTATACAAAAAAAACATGAATGGAATGATTGTGGGTCTTCGTGAGATGCTGACAAGGTGGAGAGCTCTGCCAATTTCATTTCTGGGACAAATTAATCTTATAAAAATTATTATCCTACCCAAAATATTGTATCCTACTTGCATGCTTTTTGTGATTTTAAAATCTGAAGACATAAAAGTCATTAACAAAGCCATGGTGGACTGGTGAAGGAAACCAAAACTCAAATGAGAGACACTTCAATTGCCCAAAGAACAGGGTGGATGGGGCCTAACAGAAGATGATGCCCTTTCAGCACAAGCAGGACTCTCTACCTGGGTACATGAAAATTCAGATTTACCCTGGTTAAATATCAAGCCTGTGTTGTGCAAACCATCATCACCTGTCAGCCTGTTTGGGAGCAAGTGAATCAATTTAACAGATATAGTAAAAAATAATCCTCTGCTATATAATGTTTTATGGGCTTGAGGAAGACTAAGAAAACTTTTAAAAGTAACCAATAATTCCATAACTTATCGACTTTAATAAATAATCCAAACCTATTTATAACTATAACTATAGGAAGAAGTTTTACAGGATGGCACACTGCTAGGGTTCATTTCTTGACCTCTTTACAAAACGACAATTCAAATCTTTTGAATCTCTGAAGTCCCAATATTCTTTACCAAACAAGGATTTCTATAAATATTTACAGTGAAGGCATTATGTGCAGTAGAAGGCTCCACAGTTTGCTCCACAGTTGGAGATTTTTTCATTAATAATAAAGAGCATAAACATTTAGTATCTAAGTTTTATTTGGAAATCTATTCCCTCAGTCTGGATAAATTGGCATGGTTAAGAAAATCTTGGGGAGTTCTGCTTAAATGTGAAACATGTTTACAGGAATGGGATAAAATCCTGACCTTACCATCTAAAATCTCCATTTGTAACAGGTTTAAAGAACTGCAGTACAATATTTTGCAAAATGTATATATTTCTCTAAATATTTATGGTAAGTACAATGTGGGTACTTCACCAAATTGCCTTAAGTGTAAGAGTCATGTGGGCACGAGGTACTAGTGCTCATGGGAATGTGCTCCTATCCAACATTTTGGAATGAGGTCTGTGCCAATATTAGTAAAGCTAGAGGTCAGCGGGTGACAGGAAACCCAATGAAGTGTTTACTGGACATATTCCTGTTTCACTGTTATGTGAATATGAGCATGTTGTTCAGTCATTCTTAATGAGAGTGTTATGGTAAAGTGGGTGATGATCCTCCCTCTGTTTCTCTGTGGAGGTCACTGGTTTCTGACCTCATGACTATGATCAAACGTGGATATTATGTTGATGGAAATTCTCAGGTTTTCATAGATAAATGAAGAAGAAGCCACTGGAAGTGGTCGGACGTGTCAAATAGACTCAAATGGACAGACACTTTGGACTTGTACTACCACATATCCTCTGGACCTTGGTTTGTCAGTGTCTTTCAGACCAGTCTGTATTCTTTAGTGTTAGTTTGTTTGGTTCATATTGTGTATATATACACAATACGAACCAAACAAGTGAAGTGTAGTGAAGAATTCAGCCTAAATCTGCAGGCTTTGTGTGTTAAACTTGTGTGAATGAAACAAAACACAATTCCAGGTATGTTTATGATGAGGAAACAATATTATAACATAGATCAGAAAATAGTGTAATATGGGCCCTTTGATAGTTTAAACATCCAGCGAGAGCCGGGCCCACCGCCATTGTTTTAAAATGTTTTGTATTGGTTTTGTGTTTGATCGGCCTGCTGCACATCTGAGTACTTTCTTTTGACCACTCCCCTGTTCTGCTCTGAGAATACAACTGTAATCCACAAAACAACAACATGTTCTGTCAGTGACCCAGCAGCTGTGTTTGAACATGCCCACACACTCGGAACAGCCCACACACTCGGAACAGCCCACGCACTCGGAACTGAAGTAGGGTTGTCAAAAGTATCGAAAATCAGATACTAATCGATACTAAAACTAGCATCAAAACTAGATACTCATTTGAGAAGCCCCATTCACAGGACAGTTTATGTTGAGCTGTATCTTTCACAAGTATAAGACACATAGACTAGTACACGCCCATGGACCACTATGGAACCTACTGGACACTGAGGGATTCACGCCCATGACCACTATGGAACCTACTGGACACTGAGGGATTACACAGATATAAGGCCACATGGGAATAGAAAACAAAGTACTACCATTTAATGTTAAAATCACATTCTATTGTCAAAAATAAAGAGTGTTTTTTTGATTATCATCGTGGTATCAGAATTGGTATTGAGTATTGAGTCTATTCCTTGAGTTTGTATCATGACAACACTTGAGTCTAAACTACAGGGTTAGCAGGTTTTTACATGCAATAGCAGGTTTCACAATACTTGTTTTTTTTTGGTTTTTTTTTTTTTACATTTGTATCTTGAGTGACTTTTGAAGCTCTTGAGGTCAAGCTTAAAGTATTATGCAAATCGATTTTTTGGTGCTTTCTACCCTGTTATAACGTTGTTCCCTCATCAAAAACATGCCTGAAGAGGTTTTAGATGTCATCCATGCATGTTTGAGTATTTTAGTGATCTCTCTCGGGCCCTATTCGAACAAATAGCTGTAAGATTTTGTGCAATGCTCCACCCACAAGCCTACGTCACCCATGCTCCCACACGATAATTTTCCATAAATATACAAAAACATGATACAAAACAATACACAATACACTACAACTTCACAAATGTTGATGTGCAATGGTTTCATTAGAGGGATGCACACTGATTGTGCATGATAGCGCTCTGAAGGGGGGGTGACTTAGCATGGAGAGCAAAGGGAGGGGAGGCTCAGAGCGTCAGAAATGAAAGTAAAACTTATAAAACATGTTAATACGTTGTGTTCAGTGAATGTAGCATTTTCAAAACAATAAAAGATAACATGGTGAAGTATGTTATGTGTTAGCAGTTAATACCCCAGAGAAGTGTCATAATGTGGAGAGTATTTTGAGCTTTGGGGGAGTAGACAGCCCATAAATTCAAGATTACTCAAACATGTGTGAATGAAACAAAACACAACTCCTTCAGTGTGTTGTAGTCCATGAAGCTCCTCCATGTTTTTAAACTAAAGTCCACACATTTTTGCCAGACTTGTTCTGGTCATTGCTCATGGTGACTCATGGAAAAGTTTAGCCTTGACAATAGCAACCATTGTTCCATAACAGAGCCTGTGTGATTGTTTACTCTCTGCTGTTTTTTTAAAGAAAAGTTTTATGTTCATTTCACAACAAATATGCTGTATTAATTTAGCAACAAGAAATACCCAGGCTGAGGTAGTACGATAGTAAAGCATATCCTGAAGAATGCATAGGACCTTTCATTCACAGATAGATGGTGAGTGTGTGGAACAAATTACTGACGAGGATCCATGATATCGTTCAACATTTAGTGCATTTTCACTTTAGACATTTTGAAGTGAGTATTTTTGGTCCTCCCTCTGAGACTGACACGTGTGTGTGGAGTGTGGACAGTGAGCTAAGTGTCAGCTGTGGGACAAAGATGTGTTCTGATGACAGAGGGCCCACTCTGCACCAGCACAGCTCAGCATGGCAGCTTTACTCATGTGTGGACCCACACTCTCTAAGCAGAGCACAGGATGATCATTCACTGTATCAGAATGTAGTCCACCCACAAGGCTTTGAGCACGTCCTCCTCCTTTTCTCCAAACTCCACAAAGTTTTCTATTGATTAAAGTCAGTCAGACTCTGTCACTGTCTGTTCTGCACAACAACAAGGAAACTCACATTCTAAACTGAAATAATCTATGGGCCTATATTACACTGTATACACCTTGTACCCAAGGCCGTGACTGCAGACAGGCAGGTCTACACAAGTCTCACTAGACTGAAGTACCTCCTCTGATACACTCCTGGTGCAACTCCCTCACTGCAACTGGCTCCATGGAACTGACAGTGTGACAGAAAGAACAGAGACAGAAGACAGAGGGATCAGAGCGGACAGCGTGACGACCGCGCATCTGCGGAGTGCGCGCGAGCGCGCGTGTGTGTCTGTGTGTCTGAGCGCGACACATTCTTGTGTCCTGTGGAGACATGCACAGTATTCACTGCCCACACAAACAGCCACTGTTCTGTTTGGCCTGTGTGCTTCCATCACTAGTTCATCCTGTGTGTTGAAAACTGATGTCTTAGTGCGGGAGGCTACTTTTAATGGGACACAACTTTCACCCCAGAATATAGCCTACTGTTCCACGCGCGGGCTTCTGTAAATAAAGGACAGTGCCCGTGGAGAGTGGTTGTGTTAGAGGAGCCCTCGGTGCCGCTCCACAACGCGCAGATGAGCGGTCAGCTGGTCACTCCGACCCGCTCCTGTGCGCCTCCTCCTGATCTGTACAAACTGTAAAATAAAAGTACTCCAAATCATAAAAAAAACAAAAAACAAAAAACGTGTCCGCAAGCAAACAGCCCACCTCCGCAGGTCACGAGCTGCTGGTCTGACATGACGCGCGCGCGGCCCCTCACTCTTTGTTCTTTCCCTGAACTCACTTTCTCAGAAGTAGTCCTGTCAACAACTTGCGATGGGCCCCATCACAAAGCCCGCGGAGTTTACGCACAGAGAGCCCAGAGGAAAACGACACTTTACGCGTTACACCCGCTAAAGCCCGGAGCAGAGTACTCACCACGGCCCTCCGCCATCGCTCTGCTGTTTACGCTGCGGCGCTTCGCGCTTCTGTCCTCTGTGTGTCGTCTCCAAAGCGGGGTTTGCCTCCGTGTCTCCGCTCTCTCCAGCCTCTCTCTCCAGCTTCTCTCTCTGCTCTGAGCACAGACCAGTCAGGAGCGCGCTCACAGCTCACGTGCACACAGTGAGTAACAACAACACGAGCCATGTGTGTCCGCGCCCACAGAGAGAAAGGAGGTGGGCTGTTCCTGAGCACTGGATGGAGAAGCCGCTGAGCTCGTGTACATGGTCAGAAGTTCTGGTCTCGGAGCGCGCCTCATCAGATCTGCTACGCTGACATGCACGCGCATCATAAAAACAGTTATGTTTTTGAAAATCTATGAATGGAGGAACGTAAGCATAATAAAGCTAATAAACCTTTTGTCTGGGTGGTACAAGCGCATCACTGTAAGCTACTCAAAGGCCCAGGGCTCAAATTCCCAAAGCCACCACCCCATTGGCCTACTGCCTTTGTTAGTTATATAAACCGCCACTGTGTCTAAGGCGCACTGTCAGAGCTGTTTGTCTCCATGGAATTGTTTTTACTTTTGCCTGGAATGTTCCACTGTATGGCATTAAACTTATCTGTGTATATAGAGACAAGCAGGGGACACCAAGCCACGTTACAGGTCAGAAGTCTGGAGAAGTGACCTGCCCACTGTAAAAATGTTTATAAACATGCATTTATTTAAATATAGCTATAGCTAACGCCCCTGTTTAAATAAATCCAAGGCAAACAATGTCTCCACTAACACATGGTGGATCACCCACTGGGAAAGTTACATAATCCACTTTTAATGTGCTTAACCTTAACTCAAAGGCATGATGAACCATGTTATATATCTTTTAAACAAGCTTGAGATTAAATTAATTGTTTTACAGATTTGTAGAATGTAATAAAAAGAGGAGAGATCACTGAATTTCTCAAACATGCACGGATGACATCTAAAACCTCATCAGACATGTTCTTGATGAGGGAACAGTGTTATAACATGGGAGAAAGCTTCAAAAAGTCCAGTTTGCATAACACCCCCTTTAAGGATGCACTGTGTGTTTGACCTGGATTAAACTCCGCCTCTGGTGTCCCTGCCTGTGTAACAGTTGGATACAGCTTTGTAGGTCATGTTCTTTCTTTCTAATGAATCCTCTGGCTTTAAAAAGATGTAGAACATGGATCACCAAAAGTCCAACACTGTGAGTCTGGTGCAGAACTCTTAAAGTGGAAAATATGAACATTTTGATTCAAGAATGAGGCCCTTCTCGTCTCTTTAAGCATAAACCCCTATGGCTGTTGTCAGTTGAAAGGACTTTAAAGGTCCTATATTAAGCAAAATGGACTCTTGTGAAATTTAAGCCATGTTATAATGTTGTTTCCTCATCAGAAACATACCTGGAGTTGTGTTTTGTTTCGTTCACACGTTTGAGTAACCCTTTATTATTAGTCTGTTTACATCACCAAAGCTCAAAATACTTTGATCCACCTTGATGTCATGTTTTGGTAGTTTTCAAGTTAACAGCTCCTTTTACCTTTAGTTCAGTAGAGATTGGCAATTCCAGGGCTGAAATCATCCAAATGATTCTAGTGAGGGAGTATGGAGTTTAAAAACACAGTGGAGCACTTCCTGTATTACCACGTGACATCACAAGGTGGAACACAGTGTTTTCTGTTTGAGAAAAGTCAGCCTAAATATGCAGGGTTTGTGTGTTAAACGTGTGAATGAAACAAAACACAACTCCAGGTCTGTTTGTGATGAGGAAACAACATTATAACATGCATCAGACAATAGAGTAACATGGCCCTTTAAACTATAACGTTAATATGGAGTATGGAAGATCATTTGTTTCATCAGATGCATTTAAAATTCAAACTTAGAATTTTGAACTCTGAAAAAACATTTTTGAATTATTTTCATTCTGAATTTCATTTGCAGAATTTTTAAGTTTAAAAAGTCAAACTAAAAAAATCACCTTTTAAATATTCAGCACAAATATTTCCAAGCCTCAAATTCAACAAAAGTACAATAAATTCATAATGGACATTTTCGCAGCAAAGATCCAAGATGCCAAGGCAAAAGCAATCGATCATGTGTGACTGAGCCAGACAGAGGAGGCTGTTTCCTATTGGCCATTCACTTCTGTGGGCGGGGTTTATAGTTAAGGAATCAAAGAGATAATGAGGCTAACTGTGACCAATCCATGGAGACTGTATTTAGAAACAGACATAGCTAACATGCTAGCTGGCGCGTTCCATATAGGAAGTAATCATGGGCGCACTTCCGGCTCCATCGACTGAGAAACATTGGAAAACTGTGGCCCGTCTCCCTGTAACTGCTGCTGTCAGACTCTCCATTTTGGTCTTAAAATGTTCGTATTAACCTGTTCTACATGATCCTGGTGTTTTTATATCACTATTGTGTCCGTAAATCAAACTGTGAACACTAATAACAGACAAATCAGGCGCCTTCTTTCCCAGAGGTTGCTCCCGTTAGCATTAGCAACAGTTTTGATAGGCAGCCCGCACGCCTGCCAAACCAGTGGTGCAAGCGGGAAGGGGCTTTACCTTTAGCAGCTTTGCTCCAGATTGGCTCTTTGGTTGCTGTGACACTTGCGAGCAAAATTTCAAATATGGAAATCGGCTTCAAATTGGCCCCATAACCGCTCTAGCCTCGATGAGCTTCATTTGACTGGAGCCGAACGCTGTGGGTGACGTCACTCTCACTTAGTCCACTTCTTTACACAGTCTATGGGCCAATCAGACTGGTTCCCTGCAGCATTTCCTGGTTGTTTCTAAGTTAGATTGACTCAGTCAGGAGCGATTGCTTAGGCCTTGAATCATGGATCTTTGCTGCAAAAGTTTTCACCGCGCATTTTACACTAACAATTTTAAGTGTTGAATTTGAGGCTTGAAAATATAT